>SZWC01003925.1:16157-56696 GCA_023375785.1 Penium margaritaceum | reverse complement strand
CCCCCCCCTCTCCCCCCCCCCACCCCAAGACCGCGGGGTGTGGTTGTCTGGAGCCGGGCCGAGGCATGTGTCATCCTCAATCTTGAACCCCTAAAGTGTGGGACAATGTGGCGTAAGTTCGAACATGCTGGCATGGCGACATGATGGCATGACGGCATGACGGCATGACGACATAATGGCATGACGTCATGATGGCATGATGATATGACGCTATGATGGCATGACGGCATCATGGCGTGATGACATGATGGCATCATGGCAAGATGGCATAGTCGCACATGGGGTCTGGCGGTGCTAAGCTTAATGAGCGTTCCATCAGAAGTTTGAGAGAGATGAGTGATCTTGTCCAAGTAATGAGCGGGGCAAACAAAGCAACATGGGGAAGACTTAAGTTTGAGGCAACTGGAGGTTCTTCTGAAGTGGCATGAGAATGGTAGCACCAACGTTTGGGACATCGAAGACTTTCCTCCTCCTCCTCCTCCTCCTCCTCCTCCTCCCTCCTACTTCACCATCAATGTCTTCCTCCTTCCCTCATCAGTCTCTCTCTCTCTCTCTCTCTCTCTCNCTCACTCAATCACTCACTCACTCACTCACTCACTCACTCACTCACTCACTCACTCACTCACTCACTCACTCACTCACTCACTCACTCACTCACTCACACACTCCCCACCATCACCCCTGCACCCGGTTGCCCAACCCTCCATCTCCATCTTCTCCATGTGAACAAAAATGCCACCACTGCGCCAATCTCCCCGTGTTCGTGGCACAGTCGCCCTGGCACATCACCTTCACCCCTCTCTGCATGACGACAACGATGACGACAATGCCATGGCGCGCATTCGGAAATCTGCCATCTGTCTCCCCTGCAGGTGAGGAGGTGGACGCACAGTCGCTGTGGAGCTGGAGCTCTCCCAACAGTGCAATCGTGTTGGTCTTCCTCACGCACTTTGCGGACCTCACCACTGCAGAGTATGCGCAGTTCATCGTGCGCAAGGTGGGTAGTGAAGTGTCTGTGCGCGCATTTGCTCAGTTCTACGTGCTTGTCTATGTCCGCTTAGGCAGCTGTGCATGATCGTGTGTGTGTGTGTGTGTGTGTGTGTGTGTGTTTTCGATGGGAGGCGTGAGTGCAATGCCCAACTTTTGGCAACTCATAGCTCCCTTGAACTGTTCTGGAGTTGAATGGTTCAAGCTGTGCAGGCATCTGTAAATCCTGAACCTTCGTCTATGCCCCTTGAGTCGATGTTGATCGATCCTGACTCCCAACTTCCATCCTAGAATTCAGTCATCAAAGTCAACATGCGCTCGAGTGCGTGCTAATGTGTGGGCATTTGGGGCACAGGTCACTTCCAACCTCGCGTACACACATTTTTTCTGGCACGCATATGCACGGGCGCATGCTCTGGAAAAGACCGTGCACTTTTCATCACGGGTTAAACAGCCATGCATTCTCGAACGCCCATCGAGCACGCCTGTCCTTGTTCCTCTGTGATTCTCCTACTCTGTTTTCTGTGCACCTGCAGATCCTACCAGAAATCAAGGCAAAGCAGTCGTTCAGCGTGCCAGTTTCCCTTGCGGCTGTCGGACTGGGCAGTGTGGAGAATGCGCGAAAGTTCTCGGAGCTGCAGAACTTCCCGCTGGACATTCTGTACGCTGACCCCGACGGCGCCACGTACAAGAGGCTCGAGTTCTCCCCAGGTTTCGCTCCTGAAGCGCCTGTCAGCCCCTACCTCAAGCTCCTGCCCATGCTGGCCGGCATCGGCAGCCCTGGCACCATTCAAGAGGTGCTGAACACACACCCCCCCAGCCCCATCCCCCCCCCCTCTCCCCTTTCTCACCCCCTGGTGCCCCGGTTCTTGCTGGCAATCTGAGCTTGAGCATGGACGCAGCCAGCCGGCTGATGTACGCATTGAAGTGAGTGAGTATCTGCTCAACCGTCATGCAGTCTCCAGATCATGCCTCTCACAGGCGACCTCTCCACCACTTTGCCTGTTGTGTTGCGCTTCTTGCCCTATGTCTTTGCTTCTGCTGCCCTTCCTCATCTGCCTCCTGCACCTTTTTTCCATTGCTACCCCAATCTATCCAACGCGTTCCCAACCCGCCTTCCCCCTTTTCTTCCCTTCTGCTAACCCTCCAGGCCCGAAGGCTTGTGCTTCCATCGCCCCTGGTCCTGTCTTAACCCTGCTCCCCTCACCTCTTTCTCCTGCTGTCCGACTTGCCTGTGGCGCCCCAGGTTCTGCGAGGCTACGTAGGTGACAGTGGCCGCACTCCGGTCTTTGATGGCTCGACGCCCTTTGACATCTTGGGAGGCGGCTACCAGCGCCCGTTTGAGCTCGCGACACAGCGCCTAATCAACATGAACACCGTGCTCTCCAACTGGGGCTCGCTCGCGCCGGCAAAGGAGCAGCTGCTGACACAGCAGGGGGGTACTTTTGTGTTCAAGGGTACAGAGTGCACATTTGCATACAAGGACACTGGCATCCTCAAGTACGCGAACGTGGATGATGTGGCCGCTGCCATCCGCGCCTTATGAACAACGGCGACAGTGCAATGGGTCAGGGCTAGGAGGGGCTGAGAGGCGGGGAACTTGGCGAGCTTTTCCAGTGGAGAGATTATAATCGCCTGGTATGTCAAGTCTTAGCGTTAATCTGCAGCTAGCGCGGGATGGCAAGGGGGAGTATAGACCTCTGGGCAGCATGCGTACATGCGCTTGGAGGGTGGTCGGTGGGTGTCGGGCTCACGACCGATGTCCTGTACATGTTGCTTGTTGGTGTGAGTATGTGCGCAAGAGCGCCCGGAAGCTGGTGTGTGTAGTAAGCGCACCTGGCTAAGTGAGCACGTCATGGAAAACCTAAGTAATAAGTGAGTGGGAAGTGGGGCAATCCAAAGATGGATGCCTTGCATTTTGTGCAAACTCGCTCTAAAAACTTTTGTAAGTACTCTTGGGGAACACAATTGATCACATCACAAACTGCGACAAAGATGATGTTGTGACTTCCGGGGTAAACCTTGTTGGTTATTGTCACAAACACGTGCAAGTGCCCTCTTATCTCCATTCATGTACACACCTCACCACTGCAGGTGATTGAACTGGATTAAGGCTCCCTGGTGTAAAACTGTGGTGCAACATGAAGGGCACAGAGCATATGCCTCCTTCAAGCTGCCAAGTGGTGGCTTTAGCACCAGCCTTATCACATGCCTTAGTTTAGTAATACACTCACGTGCTAAAAGGGGATACAACTTGTGGGAATGCATGCTTGTTAGTTGATTACATACTTGCATGTTCCTAGAGTGGTGAACCGGGTTGCTGATCCCTCGGGACCACACGTCCGGCTTGTGCCGGCGTGTGAGAAACCGCTTGGAGCTCGTTCGCTCCAGGGTTGGGTTCGATCCCTGGGTGGCGTCCGGGCCCTACGACGAGTGTCTCGCGTGGGTGGCCCGGTCAACTGGCTCTCACCACCTCGCTCACACTTCACTCTCTTGTCAAGCTGTGTCTTGTGACTACACTTTTCTAAGTCGTGAGCGTTCCCCGATCCATGGCGTACTTCGTTGCTTGTCACCTGCTTCCTTGCTAGCCTAGCATCTACGCCTACCTACTGGTATCAGAGCAGGAGGGCTGTCCCTCCCGCCGCGATGTCCTGGGACCTCATGAGACTCACGTGCTAAGCGCCGGGTGATCCCACACAAGCCACAGCACGAGACCGCGGCGGCCTAAGCAGCAGCGGCGGCGGTCATGCTGTGCAGCCGCTAGCATCACACTCGTGAACCTCAGCACGAGATCGTGGCAGCTTAGGCAGCAGCAACAGCTGCCATTCTGTGCAGCTCCTAACATCGAGCGACGGGTGATCCCGCGCAAGCCACGGCATGAGGCCGTGTCGACCTAAGCAACAGCAGCAGCAGCCATTCTGTGCAGCTGCTAGCATCGAGCGACGGGTGATCCCGAACAAGCCACAGCACGAGACCGTGGTGTCTTAAGCAGCATCAGCAGCAACCACTCTGTGCCGCTGCCAACATCGCACTCGTGGATCTTAGCGCGAGACCGCAGCAGCTTGGGCAGCAGCAGCAGCCGCCACCCTGGGCAGCCGCTGGCATCAATCGATGGGTGATCCCGCACGAGCCACAGCGCAAGGCCGTGGCGGCCCAAGCAGCAGCAGCAGCAGCCATGCCTTGCAGCCGCTGACATCGCGCTCGTGAACCTTGGCACGTGACAGTAGCAGCTTAGGTGGCAGTCTAGGCAGCCGCAGTAGCCGCCGCTCTGTGCAACTGCTAGCTTCGCAACCGTGATCTCAGCCCCAATCCTGCAGCTGGGCAGCATCAGCAGTAGCCACTCTGTGCCGCTGCCAGCATTGCACTCGTGGACCTTAGCGCGAGACCGCAGCAGCTTGGGCAGCAGCAGCAGCCGCCACTCTGGGCAGCCGCTGGCATCAATCGACGGGTGATCCCGTACGAGCCACAACGCAAGGCCGTGGCGGCCCAAGCAGCAGCAGCAGCAGCCATGCCTTGCAGCCGCTGACATCGCACTCGTGAACCTTGGCACGAGATAGTAGCAGCTTAGGTGGCAGTCTAGGCAGTCGCAGCAGCCGCCGCTCTGTGCAACTGCTATCTTCGCAGCCGTGACCTCAGCCCCAACCCTGCAGCTAGGCTTGACCCCAGCACACTCTCGATTACCACGGGCTGCCCTGAGGCAGCCCATCACTCAGTACGCTGGCGTCTCCACCTGAGATCGAGCCCGCCCCTCCGTCATCCACAGCGGCTCGGGACTGTGCAAATACTGACGAGGAGCTTGCGTACTACGAGGAGCGGGCGGAGAGAGAAGTGTGGTCGAGGGTGCGTTGCAGCAGTCCGGGGTATCACCCCGGTGAAGACTATGACCTCGCTAATCACTACGCGTGGGCGGACGCAAGGGACTACGCGACTCGTTGCCAATCGGCCAACGACGACACTCCAACGTCGCTGAACCAGCCGGCAACAGCACCACAAAACGACCACCGACCTCTTCACTCTCTGGTAAGACCGCCCATGTCCCATAGGACACGCCCGCAACACCGTCGTACTGTTCCCCGTGGTGCAGCTCCACCTGCTGCAGCAGCAGCATCTGAGGCCTCCGCTCCGCGTTTTGCTGCATCCCCAGCCACAACTGCTGCAGAGCCCATCTCGTCTCCTGATATTCTCTCAGCACTGCAAGCTATCCTTTCATCCAGCGCTGCCGTCGCCACTACCTTTGCAGCCACAGCACGTGCCGCACGTGCACCAGCCAGCACTGCTGCTGGTCGAGCCATTGACACATACACTGCAGCGGTTGACCAGGGACCCTTGGCGGCCTCGGCCGTCAACGTAGTCACTCAGATTGCTGCAGCAGCAAATGCAGTTGCATCCGTCGCAGTCGCAACAGCCACAGCACTCTCCAATGCAGTTGACTCCGCTAACGCCTCCACAACACAGGCAGCCTCCCTACCCTCCCCATCACCGTCAGTCACTCGGCACCTACAACTGTTGGTTTTGATCGCTACAGTCATCGCCGCTCTGTCAGGTGCAGCTCTGACAGGTGTAGCCTGCTTCGTCGTCACCACATCGTCCTTTGTCGCAGTCGTCTCCTCCTCAGCTGCTGCGGCACTGCCACCACTGTTCTCTCTGCACCGCAGTGCGTGGTGAGCTTGCCTTCTCTTGCTCTTCCGCTCTCTCTGCCTTCCCTGTATTGGCGTGTTCGTGCGTTCAGGTTGTTGCCTTGCAGCGCACTTGCAACACCGATATCTTACTTCCCACGCCCACTTGGGCAAGGGAACTCTGCCAAAGTTTTTTCGGCAGAGTCACGTCGCTGGCACAATGCCAGTCGACGATGACCAATACACAGCACTGCAGGCTGAGCTTCAGCGTGAGCACACTGCATTGTAGGCAGCTCTCAGTGCTCAGCGCGCTGCTGAGAAAAAACTGAAGGTTGGTTCTGAAGGCTGACCAAGAGACATTCGCCGATCACATTGTTGACTTGGTTCTGAATCGCCTGCAGCCCACACTGCGCAACACTCAGTCCGCTAGCATTGCTGCCGCATTTTCCACTTCTCCCGCTTCCGCTTCCACTGCCGCTGGCACATCTACCTCTGATCCACTTGCAGTCGCCGCAGCTGCTGGCGCTACTGCAGCCAAAGCCCTTGCTCCATCAGTGCAACGCAAGCCTGAATTTCACTCCACTCCACCCCATTTCACAAACAGTCTTACCTTTCACTCTTGGGAGGTTCGTTTCAGTGCCTGGGCGCAAGGGTAACAACTCTGGGAATACTACCATGCACCAAATCCCTCAGCTGTCCCACCTTTTGTGCCATTCGATTCTGAGTCAGCACGAGCAGTCCGAGCCCTCATTCGCGCCAGACCAGACGATCTCACTGATGAGATTGGATCCTATAATGCTGACACTGCACGCCGCACCCCCACTGACCCGGTTGGGGCTTATGCCCTGATCAAGCGGCGCACGACAGTCACTGGACATGCGGCAGAGAGCGTCCTCACCGTCCAGTTCAACACGCTCTCCATGCGTGCTGACGAGACTGCTGACGCCTATTGGGCTCGCAGTCTGCGTCTGCTACGTGACCTCGGCAAGGCCGCCCCAGGCCAACTCCCTGCTGTCCTCTCCATCGTCAACGGCCTCATCCCTGAACTCAGCGACATCTTTCGCGAAGTGAAGGCCACAGAGTTGGAGCGTCTGGCGGCAATGCCTGTTCCCACTGACGCACACCCTGGAATTGGGGCTTTGTGGGAGTTCACCTCCCAGCGCCTCACCGACTGGTGGAGCTCCTTGCAGAACAAACGCATCCACCGCGCAGCCGTTGCAGCAGCGACCACCGCACTTCCCTCCTCCTCCACCTCCTCAGCCTCCAGCTCATCCTCCGTCCTCACCTCCACTACCACCATCACCTCCCTTGCTTCCCAAGGAAGTGGGCGTGGTGGAGGGGGCAACAAAGGTAAAGGCCGAGGAGGTGGCTCTGGCGGTGGCGGGCAGGGGAAGGGTGGCAAAGGTCGCGGGTCTGATAGCACGGCATCCCACTCCTCCTCCTCCAGCACTGTCACTTGCTGGAACTGTGGCGCCGCTGGTCATGCGGCGCCCAAGTGCCCTGCACCACCAGATGATGCACGCCTGGCCTCAGCCATGCGTGCTCACTGGGCACGCTCTTCAGGGTCAGGTGGAGGCTCTGCCCGCTCCTCCACCTCCGCGGGGTCCAGTCGTGGCTCTACGCACACGTCTCCTCCATTGCTTGCAGTAGCTGCCTACAGCACTGTCCTCTCTTTACCTTCTCCACCTACACCCTGGGGTTGGCCCCCGGGATTTGGAGGTCCTGTCTACTTCGGGCCTCCCTCCGGCTTCTACTCACCTCCAACATGGACTTCCTCCACTCTTGGTCCCCAGTCACACTCCTCTACCTCACTCATCACCGGACCGCCTGAGGACGACCGCCAGCTGGACTCTGCGCTCTCTCACGCCATACACCAGCGTCACCTCCGTGATCAGGGAGGTGAGAGTGTACGTTCGGTTGAGGAGGACCTTGCGTGTGCTGTTGACTTGTCTCTTCGTGGACCCCCCCCCGGTCATGTTCAGGGATGTCCCCTAGTTGACGTCCCATGGATTGAGGATTGGCAGTCGTACAGTCTCCCTCGTTGCCTTGCCGCTTGTGGCCAGCGCCTCTTTCCACGTTCTGCCATTGCCGCTGTGAGTCGTGACCCTGCGTCTGTCCGTGTGACGGGTGGCTTCTGGATTCTTGATTCACGGGCCACCCACCACATGACTTCCTGTCGTTCAGCGTTTGTGTCGTTGGGTCCTGTTGGTTCTGTTCGCTTTGTGCGCACTGGCTCTGGCCACCTTCTCCCTGTCCAGGGTGTCGGTGTCGTCCGCTTTGTTGGCCCTGGGGGGGAGCTCTTCCTCCCTGACGTTCTCTATGTGCCCGCTCTTGAGCTTCGTCTGCTGTCTGTTATGACTCTCGACGACCAGGGCATGGACTTCTCATCCAGTCGGGGTGTTGCCTCTGTTATGCATCACAGCACTGGTCGTGTCTTACTGCAAGGCACTCGCTGTGACCGTTTGTTCCGCGTGCCCTCGTTTGCACCCCATCCCAGCAGAACGGTGTCTCGGAACGCTGGAATCGCACCCTCGCTGATGGAGTTCGTACTCTCCTCAGCGAGTCCTCCCTTTCTTCCGTCTTCTCCTTCGAGGCCATGTGCTACATGACCTGGGTATGGAACCGTGTCCCACACAGTCCCCTTCCTCGTCACATCACCCCCTTTGAGCACTGGTACGGTCACTGTGCTGACCTCCGTCTGGCTCGTGTTTGGGGCTGTGTGGCTACTGTCTGGTTGCCAGAGGACTTTCGTGATGGCAAACTGAGTCCTCGTGCGCGCCTCTACACGTTTCTTGGCGTTTCTGCCATGTCTAAGGCATGGCGTTTATGGGACCCCGACCGTTCCCATGTCATCGAGTCGCGTGACACCCTCTATTTTGAGGATGTCTTTCCCCGTGACTTGTCCCATGTCCCTCCTCCGTCGTCTCTCTCCTCGCTTCGTCGGCTTGGGGGGGGGGTGGGTCTATTCCAGCCTCCGATCTCCGTGCATCCACGTCTTCCTCTCAGACAGCGTCCCCTGTTGTCACTCCTACGGACAGTGACGAGGACTCAGTCTCCTTTGGATCGGGGGCCTCAGCGCCCTCCCCGGAGTCCGAGTCACCCCTGTCCTCAGCCGGCAGTCCTGTGTCCTTCCCGTCTACCGCCATTCCCGAGTCCTCACACTCGGCACCCACTCCCGCACAGTCCACTGCTCACTCCACTCCCATCTCATCCCCTGGCCCTGCAGTTTCTCTGGTGCTTGACACCACTGCAGGCGGTGAGCCTCAGGCTCGGCCCCCCTGCCCAGAGCCTTATACTCATGGGGGGAGACTTCGTGCTCTTCCCTCCTCTCAGCCCTCCTCTTCTAGGGCGCCTACTGAGTCTCTCCCGGCAGGCTCGTCCACTACCTCTCAGCGAGTCACCCGCTCCAGAGCCACATCCTCCACAGCTGGTCCGTCAGCGCGCCCCACCGGCCTTGATGCACTAGGCCTGTTGTGAGCGTTGTATACCCAAACTCTACAGTTGGCTATGCTCTTGTAGCCCACGAGTTTCACAGTGCTCTTGAGTCTTCTGTCCCTGGTTATGTTACCGCATGCTTTGCGGCCGCTGGCCTCCCCACTCTCCCTCCTGAGCTCACCACTGTCCGACAGGCTCGTGAGGAAGCAGACGATGACCTCTGGGAGAAGGCCATGCAGGAGGAGCTCACAGCCCTCCAAGATCATGGAGTCTTTGAGCTAGTGGATCTGCCTACAGGTCGCAAGGCAGTCTCCGCCCGATGGGTCCTTCGGCGCAAGCTGAAGCCCGATGGAACTGTCGACCGGTATAAGGCACGTCTCACAGCAAAGGGGTTCTCCCAGATCCCCGGCGTTGACTTTGATGAGACCTTTGCACGGGTCGGGAGATAAACCATGGCTCGAGCACTCTTGAGTCTCGTCGCCCAGCACGACTGGGAACTGGAGCAGATGGATGTCAACAATGTCTTCTTGCACGGGAAGCTCGATGAAGAGATCTACATGATACAGCCCCCTGGCTTCACCGATGGCACAAGCAAGGTTTGGAGACTGCGCAAAGCCCTCTACGGGCTCAAGCAGTTGCCGCGATGCTGGAACATGGAGATCTCCTCGGCTCTCGAGCGGGGAGGTTACCGTCGCAGCACGGTTGATCCAGCGCTCTTCTTGAGCGCCCCCTCAGAGCCGTTTGTGGCAGTGTTGGTCTATGTTGATGACCTGCTCATTGCCTCACCCAGCTTGGCAGCTGTCCAGTCAGTGAAAGACGTGCTGCAGTCTGTGTACAAGATGAAGGACCTAGGTCCTGCACGGGTGTTTTTGGGGATGGAGCTTGAGCGTGATCGTCAGCGTCGTACCCTGCACGTGCACCAGGCCGCTTACATACGCACGCTGGGGGAGCGTTTTGCTCCTTTGCTCGCAGAAGTTCCCACCGCGTCCACACCAATGACTCCGGCAGGTCAGAGCCTGCTGAAGTCATTGGACTCAGCACAGCTGGGAGAGCCTGTCAACGTCACCGACTACCTTAGTGTTGTCGGCTCCCTCATGTATCTCGCCACAACCACTAGGACAGATGTGGCCTTCACGGTCAACTTCCTTGCCCAGTTCTCCCAGCAGCCTCGGCAGAAGCATCTCGAGGCCGTACTGCGCGTCGTCCGCTACGCGTTGTCCATTGCACGCATAGGACTCTGCTACCGTGCTCAGCCCTCTGTAGTCGTTGACGGCTACACAGACAGCGACTGGGCACATGACACAGATGCTCGCAGCCGCACTGGTTACATCTTCCTCGTCGGGGGGAGCGTAGTCTCCTGGAAGAGTGGAAAACAGGGTTGTGTTGCCAGGAGCTCCAGTGAGGCAGAGTATGTGGCACAAGGTGTAGGTACGTGTGAGAGTGTTTGGCTGTCCCGCTTGTTGCAGCAGTTGCGTGTTCCCATTCATTGCATCACCCTGCGCTGTGACAACCAGAGTGCGAAGGCGATCGCTGAGCACGATGGCATGCATCACTCTCGCACTAAGCACATCAACATTGAGCATCACTTTGTACGCGAGCGCATTGCTGCTGGTGAAGTTTAGGTTGTCTGGGTCGACACTTGTCAACAGCGTGCAGACTTTCTCACCAAAGCACTCAGCAGTGGAATGTTCAAGGCGGCCGTGCATGCTGTTGGCTTGCTGCGCTTTCGTGATGCCGCCGGTTGATGTGATTCGTGTGATGTTCACCTCGTTCTATGTTTCGTGTGTGTGAGGCCTGTTCGCCTGTGGGTCATGGGGGAGTGTTGGTTATTGTCACAGACACGCGCAAGTGCCCTCTTGTCTGCATTCATGCACACACCTCACCACTGCAGGTGATTGATCTGGATTAAGGCTCCCTGGTGCAAGACTGTGGTGCAGCATGAAGAGCACAAAGGATATGCCTCCTTCAAGCTGCCAAGTGGTGGCTTCAGCACCAGCCTTGTCACATGCATTAGTTTAGTAACAAATTCATGTGCTAAAAGGGGATACAACTTGTGGGAATGCATGCTTGTTAGTTGATTGCATGCTTGCATGTTCCTAGAGTGGTGAACCGGGCTGCTGATCCCTCGGGACCACACGTCCGGCTTGTGCCGGCGTGTGAGAAACCGCCTGGAGCTCGTTCGCTCCAGGGTCGGGTTCGATCCCTGGGTGGCGTCCGGGCCCCACGACGAGTGTCTCGCGTGGGTGGCCCGGTCAAGTGGCTCTCACCACCTCGCTCACACTTCACTCTCTTGTCAAGCTATGTCTTGTGACTACACTTTTCTAAGTCGTGAGCGTTCCCCGATCCATGGCGTACTTCGTTGCTTGTCACCTGATTCCTTGCTAGCCTAGCATCTAAGCCTACCTACAAACCTATCAATTGACGAATCTCATGAGCAGGAGGTAGGCCGAAAACTATCCTTAACCAAGGGTGGGCACATAGCACACAACTGCCGGAAATTGAGTGACTTCTCTGGTTCAAATTCACTCTCTTTTGCCTAGATACAAAATACATTACCCTGTGTACAGTGTGAAATTTGAACTTTTGATGCAATTTGTGCCTCCCCAGATAAAATCTCACCTTGTTCTTGCCCAAATCCACAAAGAATCATTCAATGGCCATTTTGCAACCAGCGAGGGTGTTGTGCTTTGTGCCGTTCCTGTACAGTTTACAGTGACCACTCGGCCGTGTCCATACTCGTGCGGATCCCTGAGGCAAGCGGCCCTGGTGACACTGGCGCGACGACAGGCGGCGGACTACCCGTCGGGAGCTGACCGACCACTGTTCCAGAGCCCCAGATGTCACCGGGACTCCTTGCTGTGCCTTCTAAGTCTTGCAGGCGCCTTTCGGCGGACTGGGCATGAGGCCCATTTGCATGTTTTTGCATTATATACTCGCTGTCAGTCGATGGATGCATGCATGTGACCAGTCGCTGCGTCCGTCTTTTGATTCTGCACGTCTAGGTTCAGACGGTGTAGGATTCTGACATGTGTGCGCAGAGTTACGACCAAAACAGTGGTTTTGGGCCGGTTTTAGGATAGCTCTTGGACTGCCGCGTGCGACACCCGCCGTGCGCCACGGCAGGTATTTATGCCCTGGACCTGTCAGTTGTCATTTCTCTCTGCATATGCTATATTGAAGCATTCTGACACTTTGACTTGTGTCTCCTAGCCAAACCCTTGCCGTTGTGTGTACGACCTGTGACTGTCGTCACTGTCTGACCAGGCACTGACGCCCGGTCAGCGGCCGTGTTGCTAGGAAGCTTCTACGCACTTTCTCATGGTATCAGAGCAGTGAGACAGTTCTCACTGAGCTGCGCAGCAGAGACCCAGCAGAGCAGCAGCAGTGAGAGTCATCGCTGCAGCAGACCTTCGAGGACCTGTTGGAGACGGCCGGTCGCCGTCCGTGCACTCCACCCACCACGTGAGATCGCAGCCACCAAGGCAGCAGCAGCGGCGCGTACCACCACGCAGAGGTGTGTGGCGGTTGCGGTGCGTGCAGCCGCCACTTCCCCACAGCCGCAGCAGCAGAGCAGCAGCAGCAGAGGCGGCGGCCGCAGCAGCGCAGCAGCAGCGGCCGCCACAGTAGCATGGCAGCAGCGGCGTCGGCAGCAGCAGCGCAGCAGCGACAGCGGCACAGCAGCAGCAGCGGCAGTCGCGGCGGCAGCAGCAGCGCAGCAGTGGCAGCAGCAGCAGCGCGCGGCGGCGGTAGCCAGCAGCAGTGCGCGGCGGCGGCAGCCAGCAGCAGCTACAGCGCGCAGCAGCACCGCCGCGCGCAGCAGCACCGCCGCGCGCAGCAGCAGCCGCCGCGCGCAGCAGCAGCAGCAGCGCAGCCGCTGCTGCCACCGCTGCACACGCAGCTATGCAGCTGCTGCTGCAGCTGACAGCATAGCTGCAGCAGCAGCTGGACGGAAGCTGTTGCGCAGCTTTCGCGAAGCTGCCCCGCGCCACCGCGCAGCGGCAGGACTGTGACAAGAAAAAGAAAAAAAGGGAAGAAGTGGACGAGCTGACGTCAGCATTGTTGGTTGCTGACATCATCAGGTCGTGCTGACGTCAGCAACCACTTGCTGATGTCAGCATTACACTTAGCCAAATTTTCAACCGAAAAGTCAAAAGTTGCCAGCGTTTCAACTGCCCGAGAAACGCAGACGGTTTTGAAATCCGGTAAACTTGACCTGTCGTCCCATAGTGAGCGGCGACATGAGTTCGCCCGACGACAAGGACAAGGGACCAGGTGATCCCTCCTCCTCTTCTTCAGGGGTATTGAGCCCTCGCTTGCAGGCCATTGAGGACCTGCGCAGCCAGCAGGAGGAGATGCGTCGTCTGCAGCGAGAGCAGAATGACGCGATTCGCACGCTGACTGAGCTCCTGCGCGCTCAGTCCACGGCTCTTCCGCGGATTTCTGAGGGAGCTGCCGGCGTTGCGGCCTCCACCCAGCACTCGGCTCAGGTGCCCGTGACAGGTGCCCCACCTGCTTCACCTCCTAGTGTGGTTTCCCCACCACCTGCGGACCTCCTTGATGACGAGCCATTTATGCCAGGCTTCGAGGATGACTCCCAGGAGCGGGAGATTCGTCTTCTACAGGAGCGCCTCCGTCAGCTGCAGACGGGTATCCGACCTCCACCCGTGTCCCCGATACGACCGTCACCTGACTTCCCCAGTGATCACCCTCTTCCAGGAGTTTTTCCCGTCTCTCGCCCTCCTCAGCCTGCGGCTGCTCTCCCCACGGAGCGGCAACCAAAGGACTTTGAGGCACCACCTCCACGGTACATCAGCGAGGATGGATTTGACTGCTCGGAGATCCTGTTTTAGGTGTGGGCCACTTCCGAGGGAGTGTGGCCTTACTACCACAGCCCATACCAGTCTACAGATCCAGCACAGGTGCTGAGAGCAGCCCGGGCCATGCGAGGGCTTCTCTACGCCATGCCACGCGAGACTGTCGTTGACTTCCGTCCCTTCCTCGGCGAGGCTGGCACAGGCACCGGAGCTGATCCTCGTGGAGGCTGGGATCTGGCGTTGTCCCTACTGGCTGCAGAGACGCACGCCACGCGTGCGTCACACATTCGTGCTTTCCACTCTCTCCGTCAGGGACCCGCGGAGCCTGCAGCGGATTACTGGCGACGCACCATGCGTACCTACACGCGTCTGGAGACCTCAGGGGGCACACAGCTGTGGGCGCTTCGGACGATCATGCTTGGAGTTTGCCTGGAGTACACCGACATATTGACACGGTACAGCGACGCTGCTCTCGAGCCTTTCTCAGCCACCTTGCAGCTGCTCCCTTGGGCCCATCAGCTTTTCCTCAAGGTGACGTCGGCCCGCGAGGCAGTAGTAGCACATCAGGAGACTTCCCTCGCTGCAGCAGTCCTCGCCTCACCACCATCTTCCCTCCTGCAGTCACCCTCACCTACCTCCATCACGACCAAATCTTCCTCCTCCTCTTCGACCCCGTCTACACCCACGCAGACGTAGGACATTGCATCAGCTGCCCAGGGGAAGAAGAAGAACAGGAAGCGCGGATCGGGTCAGCAGCAGTCGTCATCCAATGGTAGCAGTGGCCGTTCCATGCACTGCTACAACTGTGGAGGTGCCCATCGCTACACCGAGTGCCAGCAGCCGCTCGACTGGGAGCGCATCACTCGCGGACTTCAGGCTACCCATGCTGCTCGCACCGCGTCCGGGACGTCGACCGCACACTCCTCTAGACGCGCGACGACTACGATTGCAGCTGTTCCTGCATCCTCACCGGTGAGCAGCAGTGATCCAGACCCACGTGACTGCACCATCACCGAGCTTCGTCATCTTCTGGCGCTTCGCTTTTAGGGAGGTGCGAGTGTGTTGTCATCGTCGAGTGGGTCACAGACTGCTTGTTCGTCCGTCCTCGTGACTCGTGATGACACGTGTGGGGGAGCACAGTCCGCATGTGATGATGATGGGTCTGAGTGCATTGACTGGATTCATGAGTCTCACCTTCGTGATGTACGTCGTTCCTTCCCAATGACGGCTCAGCGTCCCTCTGATGCCGAGTGTTCCATTGCTCGTTGTACAGTGACGTCCACCAGTCGTGACTCCGGTGGCACTTGGATCATCGATTCCGGTGTCACCCACCACATGACGTGTCGTCGTAGTGACTTTGTGGTACTTGGTCCTGTCACGACTGTTCGTTCTGTTCGTACAGGTTCTGGTCAGTCCTTACCGGTTCACGGTGTTGGGATTGTATGCTTTGATGGTCCGTCTGGTCCCCTGTATCTCTCTGACGTGCTGTTTGTGCCTGATCTTGAGCTCCGTCTGCTGTCTGTGCGTGCCTGCACTCTGATGGGTCTCTCCGTTGAGCATACCGCTGATTCAGTGACTGTGACTGCTCTTGACACCCCTAGCATTGTCCTACGTGCTTCAGTCATAGATGATTTGTACCGCATTGCTCGGCCCTCCTCCCCTTGCTCTCCCTCCTCCTGTGGTCGCGTTTTTGTCACTGGTGTTCTATCCCCGGAACACTCGTGGTTTCTTCACCGACGTCTGTGTCACGTGGGCTCCGACACTGTGTCGAAGCTCATCCGGACACAGCCCACTCTTGGTCTTGACGTGGCTTCTTTCAAGAAGCCACCCAAGACCGACTGTCTTTTTTGCACTCAGGGTAAGATGCACCGGTGCACTTACCCTGATTCGCGTTCCCGAGCACTGAGGCCCCTCGAGTTGGTCCACTCGGACCTGCTCGGTCCTCTCCCGGTCGAGTCGCTGTCCGAGAGGGGCCGGTATGTTTTGACGCTGACTGATGACTTCACCCGGATGCGGTGGGTGTACAGTCTGCCTCAGAAGAGCGACGCCGCCCTTGCGGTTCGGCTCTGGCTCGTGATGGCTGAGTGTCAGTCTCGCCACACGCTACATACCTTTCGCTCGGATCGCGGCGGCGAGTTCCTCGGCGAGATGGACTCCTTCTTTGCTGAGCACGNTCCGCGCCATGCGGTCTGAGTGCGGTCTCCCGGAGTCCTTCGCATTCGAGGGCTTCGCCTACATGACTTGGGTCTGGAACCGCCTCCCGCATGGTCTGCTTCCGGATCATGTTACACCGTACGAGCTCTGGTTTGGCCACCGTGCCGATCTTCGTCTCGCACGCGTCTCGGGATCCCTGGCCTCCGTATGGTACACCGAGGACCAGCAGGGGTCCAAGGTCTCCCCTCGGGGTCGCTTGTGTGCCTTCATCGGCATCTCCCCGTGGTCGAAGGCCTGGCGCTTTTGGGACCCCACTCGCCGTCGTGTCATTGAGTCCTGTGACGCGCTGTTTTTTGAGTCACTCACATACCGTGATCTGACTTTGATCACAGCGCTCTCTGTAGCTCATGTCCCTTCCTGTGAGGGTCCTCGGCGGATCGGGGAGACCTCTTCGCCAGCAACCATTTCTCGCCAGGCTGATGTGTCCGCTCGAGTCCCCTCTCGATCTCCAGCACTTGATGATCCGGCTATCATTGCCGTTGGTCCAGAGATCCCGCCTGTCCAGCCTGCTTCGTACCCCACAGGTATCGCTGCTCCCACGAATCCTCCTGCATCACCATCTGTGTCCATTGGCACCCTTGTTCCCGCGTCTGACCCAGCCCAGCCCACTCCTGTCTCTACGTCGGCTGACACTCTTGTCTCAATGTCCAAGCCAGCCTTGCCCGCTGTCATCCCCAGCTCAGTGTCTCCCACACACGCATCTCCGCGCACGGCATCTCCGACTGCCTCGTCTCAGCCCTCACAAGCTGTGGTCGTACCTGTCCCTGTGGTCGTACCTGTTCCAGAGCCTGAGGTGCGCCCCTCGTCCTCGGGATACTCCCGTGAGCCCTGTGGTCGCCTTCGACCACTGGATTCTGCTGCGTTGGGTTCCGGACCCAGACGTTCCTCCCGTAGCATTGCGAGCGGTGATCCAAGCACAAAGGCCTTAGGCCTGAGTGTCCGCACTGAGCTTTCAGAGGTACACCCAGGGTGCCCCATAGGGCACGACCTGGTCACTCGCGAGTTCCATATCGCCTGTGACGCAGCAGCTGATCTCGTGGCCGTCAGGCCAGACACTGAGGCATGTGCACTTGCCACGCAGAGTGCCCCCTCTATGGCGCCGGACCCGGGCACATTGAGGGAGGCTTTCTCATCGCAGGATGCTGATGCCTGGCGAGCTGCTTGCGAGGATGAGCTTTGCGCTATCCGAGAGCACGGAGTCTACAAGCTGGTCGACCTTCCCCCTGGGAGGAAGGCGATTCAGGTCAAGTGGGTCTTTCGCAAGAAAGTGAAGCCGGATGGCTCACTGGAACGCTACAAGGCCCGCTTGGTCGTCAAGGGGTTCTCTCAGATTGAGGGAGTTGATTACACTGACACCTTTGCCCCTGTTGGTCGCATGACCGCAGCTCGAGCTCTGTTCCGTGTAGTAGCTCAGCATGACTGGGAACTACACCAGATGGATGTGAACAACGCGTTCCTCCATGGCTCTTTGGATGAGGAGATCTACGTGGCTCAGCCAACAGGCTTTGAGGACGGTGACAAGGTTTGGCGCTTGCGCAAGTCCTTGTACGGCTTCAAGCAGTCTCCACGGTGTTGGAACCGGGAGATCACTGGCACCTTGACTCACGCAGGATACGTACAGAGCGAGGCAGACCCCTCACTCTTCATCCTACTGACACCCGAGCGGTTTACCGCCATCCTGGTCTATGCTGATGACCTTCTGATCGTGTCTCCGTCACTGGAGGCTGTGAAGGAGGCCAAGGCTGTCTTGTAGACCGCCTACAGGATGAAGGACCTCGGTCCTGCATCGGTGTTTCTTGGTATGGAGATTGTGCAAGATCGTAGACATCGGACACTGTTGTTGCATCAGGCCCGATATGCACGAGTCGTGGGGGAGCGCTTTAGCGGTCTCCTTGGTGCAGTACCCACTGCTTCCACACCACTCACACCTGATGGGCAGGATGCCCTGAAGGTGGATGACCCTACACAGCTGGGGAAGCCCGTGCACGTGACCTTGTACCTCCGTCTTATCGGATCTTTGATGTACCTGGCCACTACCACGCATCCCGACATTGCGTTCGCCGTCAACCTCCTCGCTCAGTTCTCGCAGGCTCCACGTGCGAGAGCTCTTCACGCGGCTGTGCGAGTGGTACGATACGTGGTCTCCACGCCGTATCTCGGACTCTGCTTTCGTAGGCAGTGTTTGGTGGTCCTTGACGGCTACACTGACAGCGACTGGGCTTGGAGCCCTGACGGGTGCAGTCGCACTGGCTACGTATTTCTGCTCAGTGGTACCCCTTTGTCTTGGCGAAGCGGGAAGCAGGGCTGCATTGCACGTAGCTCGTCGGAGGCAGAGTATGTGGCTTTGGGGGCAGGGGCTGCTAAGGCAGTATGGCTGCAGCGCTTGTTTCTTGAGCTTGGGCAGTCAGTACCCGCCATTGTGCTGCGTTGCGACAACCAGAGTGCTCTTGCCATTGCGGAGAACTCTAGTGTGCTTCATGCTCGCACAAAGCACATTGCGGTTGAGCATCACTTCGTTCGTCATCTGGTGGAGCGACGCGTGATCTCCATCATGTGGGTTGGCACTGACTTGCAGCGAGCTGATTTTTTGACGAAGGCACTTGCCCGCAGAAAGTTCCTGGTGGCCATTCGTTCTGCTGGGCTTCGCCCCGTGCATGACAGTGGTTGAGTGTGGGATGTACGTTGACGTCTCATCTGTCTGTGTCACTCACTATGTGGTTGTACCAGTGCTGCACGCGTATGGACATGCGTACCATCGGGTCATGGGGGAGTGTTGTGCTTTGTGCCGTTCCTGTACAGTTTACTGTGACCACTCGGCCGTGTCCATAATTGTGCAGATCCCTGAGGCAGGCGGCCCTGGTGACACCGGCGCGACGACAGGCGGCGGACTACCCGTCTGGAGCTGACCGACCACTGTTCTAGAGCCCCAGATGTCACCGGGACTCCTTGCTGTGCCTTCTACGTCTTGTAGGGGCCTTTCGGCGGACTGGGCATGAGGCCCATTTGCATGTTTTTGCATTGTATACTCGCTGTCAGTCAATGGATGCATGCATGTGACCAGTCGCTGCGTCCGTCTTTTGATTCTGCACGTCTAGGTTCAGACGGTGTAGGATTCTGACATGTGTGCGCAGAGTTACGGCCAAAACAGTGGTTTTGGGCCGGTTTTAGGATAGCTCTTGGACTGCCGCGTGCGACACCCGCCGTGCGCCGCGGCAGGTATTTATGCCCTTGACCTGTCAGTTGTCATTTCTCTCTGCATATGCTATATTGAAGCATTCTGACACTTTGACTTGTGTCTCCTAGCCAAACCCTTGCCGTTGTGTGTACGACCAGTGACTGTCGTCACCGTCTGACCAGGCACTGACGCCCGGTCAGCGGCCGTGTTGCTAGGAAGCTTCTACGCACTTTCTCAGAGGGAAACAATCAGGTGAGCTGCTACAAGTGAGGACGACACTAAAGAAACAATTTACGGCACCCTCACTCTCACTTCGAACATTTGTAAGAGTCAACTGCAGATTACAACATTTTCTCAGCAGATTCTCTAGTTTCGCGTTTAAACCATGTGTTCTGGGGGTAACATGTAACTCCTATGCCACCTCTCCCGACAACTCCAGGTCTGGACCACTGGACTCAAAAAATTTCCAACGCTAGCCGTCGGCGTCAGGCTCGTCTTGCTCTGATACCCAAACAGACACACCAAGCACCCCTTCCCTTACACCACTGCGTAGTCCCTGACAGTGTGGGCTGGTTGGAACAAACGATAGGTTGAATGGAGGTGTGTGTGTCAAGTTAGTGTAAGAAACGGGGGAAGGTGCGAGGGGTGGAACTCGCTACCCGAGTCCACCCGTCTGCCGGCTAGAGGGAGCTTTCCGGCATTCGCTCATTGACTCACGAGCAAACGTCGCACATGGCACACAAACCTAGAATCTGAGTTTAGGCCTACACTATGCTTGTCTAAAGTAACCCTAGTTCACAAGCAGGACTAAACCAGGTCACTGAGTCACTGCAGTTCACACACAACCAATCATGAGACTGGATTGTTTTGGGACAAGACGTGAGCACTCCAAGAAAATGGAGTAAGGACGCGCATTAATGACGAGCGTGTATCCAGCGGCTGGTTACAACTGCTCAGCAACCGTCAGACTTGCGTCTGCTCCCCCAGTCTTCCGTGTCCTCCGCCTCATCAGGAGTCTGCAAGGCAATGGATGTGAGCCGAGAGGTCACAGAAAGCTGTATGTACAATATCACTCCCCCATGACCACACGGCAAGCAGAGCAATCGACGTAACAGAACTGATGCAAGAAACGGCACAAGCACAGCGATGGTGAATGACAACAGACACAACTCAAGAACAGAGGCCAATCCACAGTACAAACAGGGTGCAATCCCACAGAACGTATCGCCGCAAGAAACTTCATACGGCTGATGGGCTTTCTCAGAAAATCAGCTCGCTGCGATTCAGTGCCGACGCACACGACCTGAATCTCACTTCGATCCACCCGATCTCGGATGTAATGGTACTCGATGTTGATGTGCTTGTACGTGCATGAAACACACCGAAGTTCTCCGTGATGGCCTTTGCGCTTTCGTTGTTACATCAAAGCACAACGGGGGGCATGGACCGACGTAGTTCATGTAACAAACGCACTAACTACACACTCTCGGTCGTGCCAGCACCCAAAGCTACAAACTCTGCTTCGGCGGTGCTGCGAGCGATGCAGCCCTGCTTGCCGCTGCGCCACGAGACGGCAGTTCCTCCAATGAGGAAGATGTAGCCAGTGCGACTCTTGCCGTCTGGGCTCCATGCCCAGTCACTGTCTGTGTACCGGTTTTGAACCACAGAGGCCTGCCCACGGTAGTGAAGGCCGATCCGTGCGGTGGACACAACGTACCGAACGCACCGGAGGCAGCCTCCAAGACCTGCCAGCGTGGTGCCTGTGAGAAGTGCGCGAGAAGGTTGAGAGTGAAGGCTATGTATGGCCATGTCGTCGTGGCTAGGTACATGAGCGAGCCAATGACTCGCAAGTACAGGGTCACGTCGACTAGCTCTCCCAGCTGTGCTCGATTGGTGACCTTCAGAGCGTCCTGACCGTCACGGGTGATTGGGGTTGACGTCGTTCACACGCTGCTAATTAGCTCGACAAAACGCACCCTTAGAGTGAGGGCGTACCTCCCATGATGGGCCAGGAGCGTCCGCCGAGAGCAATCATGCACAATCTGCATGCTCAGAAACAACGCAACCTCTCCCTGGTCTTTCATTTTGTATGTCAACTGTAGCACTCCCTTAGCTGCTTCGACAGCCTTCAGATCGGGCGAAGCGATCAGAAGGTCGTCAACGTAGGAGCGTGCCGGAGACCAGGATGGAGTGGGTGGCGCAAGAGTCTGGGAGACAAAGAGCGATGGGTCCACCGTGCTCTAGGCATAGCCGGCTCGTAGGAGAGTGCCAGTGATCTCTTTGTTCCAGCACCTGGGTGATTGCTTCAGGCCATACAATGCCTTCCGCAGCCGCCACACCCAGCCACTGTTATCCTCGAACCCTGGGGGCTAGGCCATGTAGATCTCTTCATCCAGCTTCCCATGTAGAAATGCGTCGTTGAAATTCATTTGGTGGAGTTCCCAGTTGTTCTGGGCTACCTGGGATAGTAGGCCTAAGGCCGTGGCCGTGTGTCCAACTGGTGCGAAGGTGTCGGTGAAGTCAATCTCCTCCACCTCAGAGAATCCGTTTGCAGTCAGTTGCGTTTTGTAGTGCTCGACCGTGTTGTTCGGCTTAAGCTTTTTTTGTAAGACCCACTTGGCCTGAACAACCCTTTGTCCGTCCGGCAAGTCAACGAGGTCATAGACTCCATGTTCATCAATGGCTACAAGCTCAGCCTCGCACGCTGCACGCCAGAGGGCCGCATCGGGACCGGCCAGGGCCTGACATAGTGTGCTGGGATCTGGCGCCACTTCCACCATACTGGGGTCTGGGGCCACAGTGGCTCCACCTTGCGTGGCCAGGGCATAGGCCATAGACGAAGGGTCAACAGTGATGGTGGATTCTGCGGAGTCAACTGCAAGTCATCGCTCGTGAGCAAGGAGTGCGAGGCCTGCATCACAGCCATGGTGAATTTCAGTGAGTCCCTGCGCGCAGAGGCCTAGGGCCCTGGTGCCGGGGTCTCCACTGCGTACACTGCAAGTAGGACATGGGCGAAGGCGTCCACCGTCACCTCGTCTATAGGGCTCTGGAGACGATGCAGCTGGAACAGGAGGTGGACACACATCAAGCACCGACAAGACTTGTGATGTGTCAGGTGGTACCGGTGTGTTGACTGGGGAGATTGAGGAGGGTGACGACACCGATGAGTCGATCAGCTGTGCTGGCAACGCAAGTGGTAATGACACAGACAACGTATGGGCCGCTACTAGTGATGTAGGTGTGGATGATGCAAATGACACTGAGGATTGAGCAGGTGACTAGGCGTCAGGAAGGGAGGAAGGGTTGACGACACATGAGACAGAGGCGGGAGAGACGGTATGAGCAGCACAGGTGAGATGGACACCGCAGGCAAGCTAGCTGGCAGGTGGGACGGACCAGTAGCGCCGTGGGTGACCGGGGCAGCGGCAACGATCAGCCCACCTCGCCTTGCGCGAGGGACCGCAACACACTCAGGGGAATGTGACTGAAGGGTCCCACCAATGGGCAGATCATGGAAGGAGAGGCGCTTGAAGAAAAGCGTGTTTCGAAACTCGACAATGCGCCGTCGACTAGGGTCCCAGAAGCGCCATGCCTTGGAGTGTGAAGCCACGCCCTGAAACACGCAGACTCGACCGTGCGGGGAGAACATGGACCCCTGCTGTTTTGGCGTAAACCAGACGCAGGCAAGAGATCCCCAGACACGCGTGAGCCGAGGTCGGCACGACACCCGTACCAGAGTTGGTACGGGGCGTGTATGTTGGGGAGGGGGCCGTGAGGGATCCGATTCAAGATCCATGTCATGTAGGCCATGTCCTCGAAAGCGAAAGCTTCCAAGATGCCGCTGTCCACCGACATAGAGCGAACCGCATCCTCCATGGTGCGGTTCCAGCGCTCAGACACGCCATTCAGCTGGGGCGTGGCGGGAGCAGAGAGGTTGTGAAACACACCCACTTCTGCAAAGTACAGGTCCAGGTCCCCCATGAACTCACCACCCCGATCAGAGCAAAAGTTATGGAGACGATGGCCGTACTAACGTTTGGCCATAACAAGCCATGTGCGCACAGCGAGTGCAGCGTCACTTTTCAGGCGCAGACTGAAAATCCAGCGCATGCACGTGAAATCGTCCATGATTGTCAAGACATACCGACCTCTGTCCTCCTGAAACTCCAGGAGGAGGGGTCCCAGGAGATTAGAGTGAACTAACTCGAGGGGCTTTAGAGCCTGTGAGTCGGACACAGGGTACGTGGCACGATGCATCTTACCTTGAGCGCATTACAGGCATTCGGTTTTAGGCACCGCCTCAAAGGACATTGCGTCAAGACCGAGAGCAGGGTTTGTGTGAATCAGGCGATCGACTGCATCGAGGTGGAGATGGCACAAGAGTCTATGCAGTAGGCGCAGGTGCTCAAGAGACAGTGTTCCCGTCACAAACACTCGTGTAGTAGGGGAAGTGGAGATGGGGAAGGACATGGGATAGTCGGAGACATGGTACAAGTCACCAACCGCCTTGCCACGTAGCACTACTTCAGCGATGGTGCCAACAAAGACCGTGACATCCTCACCGGTGAACACGACACTAAGACCCATTTGCGTGCAGGCACGTCCAGACAGTGGGCTGAGTTCTAGATTAGGCACATACAACATGTTGGAGATGTAGAACGGCCCTCACGGCCTATGGAATTGCACCACACCCTCACACTTGAAAGGCATCTCATGTCCAGCAGTCGTCTGCATAGATCGTACAGAGCCAACAGGACCAAGCACAACAAAATCATGGCGGCGACAAATTATGAGACGGGTGGCACCGGAATCTAGGATCTAGGTGGCATCCGTCACACGCTCTGGCGAGGTGACAGAACAGCTGCCGACAGTACAAGCAATAGGCAAGGGTTGCTTTGCACAGGACTGCCGAGCTATGATGGCGACACCTGCTTGCGACTCATCAAGCCATGACAAGTCGTCATGACCCATGCACACAGTGGCAAAGACAGCGGACGAACCATCTCTATCACGTCCGATAAACAATTTCGCAGACTCAACATCGCATTGTGCGCCTCTGCCCCCATCCTGATAGTACGACACGAACTTGACAGACCCAACTGTGGGACCTCTTGGCTCACTCAATGCACTCGCACCTCCTCGAGTGGTGAGTCGCAGGATCTGGTGGAGTTCAGCGATGTCGCAAGCCTACGTCGCAATCTGCTGCTCCAAAGGTGATAGGTCGCAGGCATCGTCTACGCCGACATCCGCTGCTGATGTGGGTGGTGTGTCAGTCACTGCAGTGGAATGCGCCGAGGCTCTTTCACGTTGCTCAAACACCTTCTGTAACCCTTGCGCAATCTTTGTCCAGTTCTTTGGGAGCTTGTACTCCGTGTAGTGGTGTGCTCCTATGCAGTTATAGCACTCCCACTGTCGCCCCTGGGTTAGCTTTGGAGTATTCGGTCCCTTGCCATCCCGCCTGTTGTTGTGTCCCTTCTTTCCCTGAATTACCGCAACTGTGCCGATTGCAGCTGCAGTTATCGCTGTCGGCTGTAACGACTGAGGAGAGGTGGGGGGAATGGTGCATGCAACCTGGCCTGTGGTGACGGCTGCAGCTGTTGCACCATGGTGGGCATCATTTGTTGCTCCCACTCCTGCTACATGGAGTAAGTGCTTGGTGGCCCGCGACAGCGACAAGCCTCTGTCAGCCATCTCCTGAAGACTCTGTAGGCTCAAGTTGTCAAAGGTCTTTGCGTACTCACGTCCAACACCAATCCGGATGGTGTTGAATGCCATGAGTTGACCCGGCCCATTTGTCCCAAAGGCCTTGTACAACTGCATCGCCCGCCGCCAGTAGTCGGCCAATGTCTCATGTGTGCCTTGACGCAAGGAGTTGAAGTCCGAGATACGCTGTGATGTGGTTGCCATGGTCGCACCTTAAAAAAGTGTGGTTTCCAGGTTCTAGGCGCCACGCAGGTTAGCTCCACTGCTAGTGCGGGGATCACCGAGGAAAGGTTCAAAGTCGAGGGTGTACTCCTTTATGAAGGCCTTAAGGAGACCATAGGTGACGTGCGCGGTGGTTGTCGGCTGCTGAGGGTCCGTAGTCTAGTACGGACTGGTGTAGTATAGGTACACCCCCTCACTGACTGTCCACATGCGCAATCGCGGCTCCTAGATGGCGTAGTTGTCCTCTTGGCGATAGGTGGGAGGATCTGTCTCAAACCACTTTGGAGGCTTCGCCATTGACACAGCTGTCGAGACAACTTGCTCGAGCGACAGAGACAAGGTGTCTTCGCGTTGTCCCAGGCTCAGGAGAAGCATCTTGTCCTCAAAGGAGGCCAGTTCTGTGGTTGCCTTGAGCGTGCTGCTTGGACCTGCTACACCGCTCTGTCCAATTTTGCGCGCCGAGCAAGTTTGACGCCGCTTTTCCAACTATGCGAGGCGCAGGCATAGCATGCCTCCTTTGTCACTAGGGTCGGAGTCCGACTCAGGAAGATTTTCAGACGGCTCAGCATTGAATGCTCTCAGCGCCGCGTCAACGTCAGCTGCAACCGCACTCTCGACAGTCATTTTGCCCTTACACGGCATCGTGGAGGAGCTTCTGCTGACGCTCCTGGTGTTGCTGCTGCTATTGCAGCTGCTAGTGCTGCTGCTGCTCTGGCTACTCACTTCTGCATGCCACCCCTGATGCGGCTGCTGCTCCTCGCAGCTACAACTGTTGGTGCGGCTGCGCAGCTGCCACTACGACTGTGCACAATGCCGTAGTCGCTGACTGCTGCTGCTCCTTGCTTCTGCACAACGCGGCAGCTGCAGCAGCTGCTCCACACTGCCGCTGTGAGCACTGTGGCTACTTGGTTGTCATTGCGGCTGCTGCTCTTTGCTGCATCCGCAGGCGGCCGCTGCCGCCCGCCGTTGCGTCGCAGAACCGGTGCCGTCGCTGCTGCGGGCAGTCGCCGCTGCGGCTGCTGCCTTTGCACGGCTGCTGCTGTTGCTTCTGCTCCGTGCAGACGCTGTTCAGCTCCGCAATCAAAGTGGCTGCTGTTCAGCGGGCCCTCCCAGGACCAAGCAACTCTCCTCTCAGGTTACGCGTCGAGCTTTTGCTCGTCTTGCTCTGATACCAAACATTCCCTTACACCCCTGCATAGTCCCTGACAATGTGGGCTGGCTGGAACAAACAATAGGTTGAATGGAGGTGTGTGTGTCAAGTTAGTGTAAGAAACGGGAGAAGGTGCGAGGTTCATCTGAGGGGTTGAACTCGCTACCCGAGTCCACCGGTCTGCCGGCGAGAGGGAGCTCGCCGGCACTCACTCGATAACTCACGAGCAAACATCGCACATGGCACACAAACCTAGAATCTGAGTTTAGGCCTACACTATGCTTTTCTAAACTAACCCCAGTTCACAAGCCGGACTAAACCATGTCAATGAGCCACTGCAGTTCACAGATTACCAATCATGAAACTGGATTTTTTTGGGACAAGATGTGAGCACTCCCAGAATGGAGTAAGGACGCGTAGCAATGATGAGCGTGTATCCGGCGGCTGGTTACAGCTGCTCAGCAACTGTCGGACTCGCTTCTGCTCCTCCAGTCTTCTGTGCCCTCTGCCTCATCAGGAGTCTGCAAGGCAATGGGCGTGAGCCGAGAGGTCATTGTAAGCTGTATGTACAATATCCACGTGGACTACAAAAAGGACGTACGAAGAGTGAATCATGATTTTCTGATGTAGCAAACACTCTTTATGAACTTAACTTAAACACACTCTCGCAAATTGTTGCAAATTCATTCTTTTCTTCACGAAGAAATATTGATGTTGGTTTGACATTGGTTGTTGTTGTTGACTCTCCACGAGTGCTCCTTAACGATGGATGTGCTCCCTTTTTTTTGTTCTGATACATCCATGCAATGCGCGACTGGTTCTTACACGTTTGGTACACATGGCACGTGAACAAAACAAGAAAAGTCCAGTTCGGTACGAGAATCTCGTTCCGATCTCGCGCGATATAGCATGTGTCTCGTGAGGGAATAGGTGAACCTGTCTCAGGCCTTCTGCAGTTTTTCTGCAGCCTGTAGGATTTCATCGGTGAACTGGCCGTGGGCCCGATTTGCATGTTTTGCATCGTGTTTCCACCATTTGATACCGGATGCATGCATGTGACCAGTCATAGCGTCCGGCTTGAGACCTTCACGTTTAGGTTTAGACGGTGTAGCGTTTTGATTTGTCTGGGCAGAGTTACGGCCAAAATAATGTTTTTGGGCCGGTTTTAGGACAGACCTTGCACTGCGGCGTGCGACACATGCCGTGTGCTGTGGCAGGTATTTATGCTATGGACCTAACATTTGTCAAATTTCTCTGCAAATACAATTGAAGGATTATGACACTCTGACTTGTGTCTCCTAGCCAGATCCTTGCCGTCGTGTGTACAACCTTTGACTGTTGTCACCATCTGACCGGGAACTGAGGCCCAGTCAGCGGCTTTGTCGCTAGGAAGCTTCTACACATCTTCTCAGGCACACTATATAGAACACAACATGACAGACGGTACTCTAAAAGGGGGAGGGACGACAAAGATATGCTTTGAAATGTAGAAGTTAGAGTCAAGAAACAGAACAGACAAGTGTATGAATCTAGTCTCACCCACCGGCGGGGAACGAAGCAGGCAAGTCTAACCAACCGGTCAGAAAATAGAGTAACCTGCATGCAAGCTCCAAAACAACAGCAGAAGGGAACCCGGCAGGCGTACATGCTTCTCGACTGTCCGAATGACAAACCGAAAGAAGAGCCCGGTGCAAAAACAGAAACTCTACGCATCTAGGTCACGAAAAAGTAAGAAAAGCACCTTTGAGGGAAGGGTCCCTGGGAGGTTGTCATCGAGAAACTTTGTAGATCACTGGAAGGCGAACCGGCCGGTGCTGATGCTGTCAAGCAGCTGTCGAGTGTCCTAATATACCAGCGAGCCATGGCAACAAGTCCAAAGGTCACCGTAACTGACCCACCAACATCTTGGTCTCGTCTCGTCTCGCCCGATACAAATCAAGATTGTCTCGTCTTGTGTGGTATGAGACAACGAGACGGGAAAAAATCAAGATAATTGAGATCAACACCCGTCTCGATCTTGATTGAACACAATCAACTACATGCTGTGATTTGTTTTATCTTTTTTTTTTTTTTTCTGCAACCACAATGCTACTAATCTT
The DNA here is from genome assembly GCA_023375785.1 of Penium margaritaceum. Classification (NCBI taxonomy): domain Eukaryota; kingdom Viridiplantae; phylum Streptophyta; class Zygnematophyceae; order Desmidiales; family Peniaceae; genus Penium; species Penium margaritaceum. The sequence goes on along the minus strand of SZWC01003925.1, from coordinate 28,281 downwards.
CTAGGTTATGTGAGGAGAGTCTTCCTTGACTGTCTGTACAGCTGGTTGAGAACACTCGGTCATGTCCACGCTCATGAAGATCTCTGATGCGGAGTCAGCTGGGACCGAGGCGTCATTGTGTGGTGTTCCACCAACCAAGAATTGTAAGAAGAATGCTACGGTGCCCCAGAGGCTTGTTGGAGCATTGCCATTTTCTCTGCAGCCTCTACAGTTTCTTGGTGGACTTGCCTGAAGGCCAATTTGCATGTTTTTGCATTGTAAACTCCGTTTTCTGTTCTTGAACCTGCCTCACATGTTAGTGCATAATCTGGCTTGAGAGTGTTGCCACGTTAGCAACAGGAGAGCTAGGAAGCTTCACCGTAACTCTTGGTATGAGAGCTCCGAGACATCCCCCACTGAGCAGTGTCACAGAGTCGCAGTACCGGCAGAAGAAGTGAGAGTCACAGCCGTGGTCCTGGGAGGACCCACCACGCCCCGGTAGTCCATCGCAGCAGACATGCAACTGTGATAGTATCATTGCCCGACTCCGAATCCGACTCTAACTCTGACTCAGACTCCAACTCTGACTCCGACTCCGACTCTGACTCCGAACCGTCTCCGACTCGGACTCCAACACCGACTCCGACTCAGACTCAAGCTCCAATTCCAACACCGAATCCAACTCTGACTCCGACTCCAACACCGCCTCCGACTCCGACTCCGACTCCGTCTTAGACTCCGACTCAGACTCCAACTCTGCCTCAGATTCCAACTCCCACTTCGACTCTGACTCCGACTCTGACGTCCGTCTCCGACTCGGACTCCAACACCGACTCCAACTCGAGCTCCAACTCCGACTCCGACTTCGACTCTGACGCCGACTCCAACTCCGACTCTGGCTCTGACTCCAACTCCGACTCCGACTCTGACTCCGACTCCCACTCAACTCCGACTCCGACTCCAACTCAAACTCCAAATCCAACTCCGAATCTGACTCCAGCTCCAACTCCGACGCTGACTCCGGCTCCAACTCACACTCTGAGTCCGACTCCGACTCCGACTTCAAGTCCGGCTCCGAATCTGCCTCTGAATCCGACTACGGCTCCGGCTCTGACTCCAACTCCGACTCCAACTATGTCTCTGACTCGGAATCCGGCTCCGGCTCCGACTCCAACTCTGACTTTGACTCCGACATTGACTTCGACTCCGACTCCAACTCCAACTTTGACTCTAACTCTGGCTCCGACTCCAACTCCGACTCCGGCTCCAACTCCGACTCCGACCCCGACTCTGACTTAACTCAGTCTTTGACTCCGACTCCTATTCCGACTCTGACTCCGACTCCGACTCAGACTCTGAATCCGACATTGACTCCGACTCCGATTCCGAATCTGACTCTAACTCCGACTCTGAATCCAACTCCGTCTTTGTCTCTGACTGTGACTCTTACTCCCACTTTGACTCCGACTCCGACACCGACTCCGAATCCGACTCCAACACCGACTCCAAATCTGAATCCGACTCCGACTCCGACTATGACTCCCACTCCGACTCTGACTCCAACTCCGACTCTGACTCCGACTCCAACTCCAAATCTGACTCTGAATCCGACTCCAACTCTGACTCCGGCTTCGACTCCGACGCCTGCTGTGACTCCGACTCTGACTCCGACTCCGACTCCAATTCCGACTCGAACTCCAACCCCGACTCCGACATTGAGTCTGACTCCGACTTTGACTCCGACTCCGACTTTGAGTACGACTCTGACACCGACTCTGACTTCGACTCCGACTCCGACTCCGACTCCACTCCGAATCCAACTGCGACTCTGATCCCGACTCTGACTCTGACTCGGAATCTGACTCCGACTCTGATTCCGACTCCGACTCAGACTCAAACTTCATTTCTGACACTGACTCCACCTCTGACTCCCACTTCGACTCCGCCTCCGACTCAAACTCCGACTCTGACTCAGACTCCGACTCAGACTACGACACCAAGTCCGAATTTGACTTCAAATCCAACTCCGAATCCGCCTCGGAATCTGACTCCGACACTGACTCCAACTCCGACTCCGACTCCGAATCTGATTCCGACTCCGACTCCAACACCGACTCGGACTCGTACTCCGACTCCGACTCCGAATCCAACAATGACTCTGAATCCAACTCCAACTTCGACTCCGACTTGACTCCAACTCTGACTCCAACTCCAACTCTGACTCCGACTCTGACTCTGACTCCATCTCCGACTTGAATCTAACTTCGACTCTGCCTCCGACTTGGTCTTTGACTTCGACTCCGACTCTGACTCCAATTCCGAATTTGACTTAAACTCCGACACTGACTTTGAGTCCGACTCTGACTCCGACTCCGACTCCGACTCCGACTCTGACTCCGACTTTGACTCAGACCCCGACTCTGACTCCAACTCCGACTCTGACTCCGACTCTGACTCCGATCCTGACTAGGGCACCCACTCCGACTCTAACTCTGACTCCGACTCCAACACTGACTTTGACTCTGACTCCGACTCCATGAAGTCGGAGTGGTAATGTGAGCTGCACCTTGCGCATAAGGGGCTGCTAGACGTCATGTTTGGAAAGGAGGTGCTCGCAGAGGCTACTGCTATGGATGCGGAGAAGCAGGCCTGCGAAAAAAAGAACACGGAGGCGCTTATGCTCCTGTTATGTGGGACAGCCGAGTCGCAGTGCGGCTATTTCCAAGGCTGTAAGATGGCAGCTGAAGCTTGGCAAAAACTGTATGCCATCCACCAATCGAAGTCACTCGCGAAAAAAATCTTCGAGATAAAGCGGCTCCTAACAGTGAGGATCGAGGAGGGAGATGATGTCCTCCCCACCATGTAGCAGATCGAGTCGCTCACTTCACAATGTAACAATATGGGGTGGAAGATCGAGAGGCAACTGTAGGCAATGGCCCTCCTCATGACCCTACCTGAAAGTCAGGATCCCCTCAACACCTTCCTAGGAGGATGGCCGGAGGGCAAGCTCACATATGGCGTGGCCGTAGAGTACATCCACAACGGGGTACAATGCCGGAGCTGTAGGAATTCCTCATCGACCCTCATCACCAAAATGCGTGGTGGCGGAAGCGGGGGAAAAGGAAGCAGCGGAAAGTGCGGCAGCAAGAAGGGCGCCAAGAAAGGTGCGTGCCGCAATAGCGGCAAGGAGGGCCATTGGGCTCTTCACTGCCCGGAGGAGGCAAAGGCCTGTGGCTAAAACGCCAAAGGCAGGTTGCTCCTCAATGCCAACAAGAGCCACTCTCCTTAGAAGGCCAACAGGTGCTGCCAAGATTCCGGGGCCGAGGAGCACATCCTAGTCAAGAAGATGGAGTTCATCACCTACAAGAAGTCCTCCAAGTCAATGGTGGTCGCAAACGACAAAGTCGAGCCGGCAGCCAGGCAAGGCGACGTGGAGGAGGAAGTCATGGTGGGCGGTAAGAAGGAGTTGTGCACAATCCGTGATGTGCAGCACGTCCCCGGCCTGGCTGATATCTGGAGTGTCAACCGTTTGAAAGATAAGGGGTATGAGGTGCTCTTCCGTAGGAAAGGCGCAGTCGTACGCAACGACGGCGGCAGCGAGGACGTGCCGGAGGTGAAGTACGAGGGCAGTCTCTGCATCGTGGAGACCAAGGTGATCTCCATGGCATCAGATGCAACATACTTGCAGGAGCGCGTCGTCAGCATGGTCAAGGGAGAAACGCTAATCTGGAGCTCTGGCACTGACGGTTGGGGCATTCGACACCCACAACCATCAAGGAGATGGCAAAGCGCGACATGGTGCACAGCCTTGTCATCAAAAGTGCAACAGATGCGACAACATATGCACTGACACAAAAAAAGTACGAGCCTTGCATTTTGGACAAGGCACGACGCAAGCCGTTCAACGAGAGCATGGCTCCCATAAAGAACCTGCTGGATGTCATGCACAGTGACGTGTGTGCACCATTCAAAACACCGTAAAAAAGCGGCTTCATTGATGACTGCAGCAAGAAGCTCTTTGTGCAGTTCATGAAGCAGAAAGGCGAAGTCCTAGACTGGTTGAAGGAGTACGTTGCAGCGGTGGAGAGGTAGAATGGCCGGAAGGTCAGAGGCTACGCAACGACTGGTGGAGAGTACGTGGGCTGTAGCGGGTGGATGAAGTAGCAAGGCATCAAGTCGGAAACCACTACGCCATACTCACCATAATCTAATGGAGTGGCGGAGTGGGCGAACCAGACGGTGCCAAACATGGTGCAATCCGTGCTTGTGGACATGGGGGCTTTGCAAGGATTCTAAATGGAGGCTGTGCGCACAGCGAGCTGTACCATCAATCTCATCCGAACAGCGGTGCTGAGGGTAAGGACGGCTGGAAGATGTCGTAGGAGGTTTGGAGCAAGCGCAAGGCGCATGCAATGGTGTAGGCGGCACAGCGACGCGATAGCAAGCTGGAACCATGGGCAAAGCTGTAGTTGTTCCTTGGCTATGAGAGTGCGCAAAAGGTGTATCGGCTCTGGGACCTGTGCATGCAAGAGATCATTCGCAGCCATGCTGTCGAGTTTGACGAGCAACAGTTTGACCAGCAGCAGCAATGAGATGAGACAGCTCCTTGACTACGAGAAGGAGCCGGCGGACTCTGAGATCGAGGATGCGGCGTCAAAGCGCGCCGGTGCAGCAGGTACAGCAGCTAACACGGAGGACTCCGACGACCATGCAGGTGGGTTGGAGATTTGGCAGAAACATCTGTCGGAGGAGGCATTGTGGATGCCAAAGCAGGCACTCCCTGCGGAGCTTGCGTCGGGCGTCGGAGAAAAATCCTCTGGATGCACCACCCATCCGGTCAATGTTTCACCGGAGCGGGAGAGACCCTTGGGGAGCCGTCAGGTTGATGTTTCACAGGAGCAAGTGGATTCGGAAGGAATGCAATAGAGCAACGATGCGCCACCAAAACTACCGCCCCGTAGATGGAGGTAGTGGAGAAGGGGAAAGCGCTTCGACGCAGGTACCGGTCAATGGATAGGTATGACACGGTGCATGCTGGCTGTATCAACAGAACTGACCACCGTACAAGAGGCACTTGCGCGGCTCGAGGGGAAGCAGTGTGACGCCGCCATCAAGTCGGAGTTGGCATCCATTGCTGAAAATGACACGTGGGGGTTGTCTCACAGGCCGAAAGATGCCAAGGTCATCGGCTCCAAGTGGGTCTTCAAGACAAGTTCACGAAAGAAGCGGTGGTGGACAAGTACAAGGTACGGCTCGTGCCAAAGGGGTATGCACAATGTAAAGGCAAGCACTGAGGTTCGACGGCAAGGGGCGGGCGGAATCCTTGCATCTGGTCTGCTACAGGGATGTAGACTCCGCTGACGATGTGGATAAGCAGAATTCCACATCTGGCTACGTGTTCCTCATCGCTAGTGCAGCGGTCTCATTGTGCAGGAGGAAGCAGGACTTCGTTGCCACCTCCATAGTGGAAGCAGAGCACATTTTGCTGGCCGAGGCGGTCAAGGAGGCGATGTGGCTCCACAGGTTGCTGGGGGAGCTAGGCTTGCCGCAGTAGGAGCCTACGGTGGTACAAGAGGATAACACCGGCTCCATCTCGCTGACCAACAACCTAACTCAGTCCACGAGGACGATGCACATTGACGTGCGTCATCACTACGCATGAGACATGGATGAAAAGGGGCAGGTGGTGCTGTAACACTGCAACAAGCACAACATGGTTGCGGATTGCTTGACCAAAGCGCAACCTGCGGACCGGCAGGCGATGAGCGCGGCCGGACTTGGGATGACCAGCTATGATGGGCTGGAAGACGCAGTGGAAGATGAGTGAGAGCAAGCTGGAGCACCGGGCATGGAAGGTGCAATGGGGAGAATGTTGAAAAATTAATCCTCCGCATGTCCAGGTGCTGCGCCGGGAGGTGCCGACGAGCTGCCAGAGAGAGGGAAATCCTTGCAGTTGGATCTAGTTGCTCAAGGAATGCCCGTGAAAGTTGACAAGTCGCTGAATCTGGTGGAAGTTGTTTCACCAGAATCGGACAAGCAACGAGGGAGACATGAGCTTCCAAATTTGGGGTGTGTGCGGCGGCTTTGGGAGCCGGCCGCTACTTGACTTATGGCGAATAATCAACCGGACCAAGTTACAAAACGTCCATCTAGGGATTTTTCTCCGGAAGACTGCCGACGCGTCTGGTGGGTAATATCCACCGAATCCAGTAGTGCAGGTTGTGACTGAGGAACTTGGACAAAATCCAGGCTCGGCATCCGAAACTCAATAGTACGTTTTGTTACTCGTGGACCGTCAAAACTCTGACTGCAGGTTCGCGGAGAGGTTTCGAACCTTGTCACACCCCATCACCAAACTCGCCCCGAAAGAGGGGGAGGTGCGTCAAAACAGTGCAGGGGTTCCCTACATCACGTGCAAGGGGATCTGCCCCTTGAGAAAGGTGCTTCGCACGTGAAGAAAGGCACCACGGCTTTCTTGGAGGCGTTAGGCGTTAGGCGTGGGTGAGACGTGCGCTTTGGCAAGCGTTACTTGGGCTATGCTTGGCTGAATCACGCACGGCTTAGTGTGTTGGAGTGCTCATGACTAGTCCTATACATGTTATGATCATGTTCATGTACAAAAACTAACACAAAATGCCGTTACTCCCTTTGCAAACTGACTGTCTCTAAACTCCTGCTCACACAGCGTGATGCGACCAAAAAGCTCACACTCAGTCTCAGTTTTGTCCAAAGTGAATGACGTGAATCACCAGATAAGGTCAACACCAACGTCGGGACAGTACCACGTAGATTTCCCGACAAAGACTCCGACTCCGAATCCAACTTCAACTCCGCCTCCAACTCCAACTCCAACTCCAACTCAGACTCCGATTCTGACTCCGGCTCCGACTCCAACTCCGACTCCTACTCAGACTTCGACTCTGACTCCACTCCGACTCCGACTCTGAATCCGACTTCAACTCCGACTCTGACTCTGACTCCAACTCTGACTCCGACCCCGACTCTGACTCTGACTTCGACTTTAACTCTAACTCCGGCTCCGACTCAAACACCAACTGCGACTCTGACTCAGACTCAGACTCTAACTCCGACTCCGACACTGACTCCTTCCTGACTCCGACTCTGTCTCCGACTTGGACTCCATCTTGAACTCTGACTCTTACTCCGCCTCCAAATACGCCTCCAAATCCGAATCCAACTCTGACTACAACTCTGAATTTGACTCCGAATCCGACTCCGACTCCGATTCCAACTCCGAATCCAACTCCGACTCCACCTCTGACTCCAAATCCAACTCTGACTCCAACTCCGACCCTGACTGCAACTCCGACTCCGGCTCCGACTCCACCTCCGACTCCGACTCGGACTCCGACTCTGACTCCGACTCTCTCTCTCCGACTCAGACTCAAACTCTGACTCCAACTCCAACTCCGACTCCGACTCTGACTCCGACTCTGACTCTGACTCCGACTCCGACTCCGACTCTGACTGAGACTCGGACTCCGACTCCGTCTCCTACTCTGAATACAACCCTGACTCTGACTCAGACTCAAGCTCCGATTCCAAATCTGGCTCCAACTCTGACTCCGGCTCGGACTCTGCCTCCGACTCCGTGTTCGACTCCAACTCAGACTCCGACTCTGACGCTGAATCCGACTCTGACTCCGATTCCAACTCCCACTCTGACTCCTAACTTGACTCCAATTCCTACTCAGACTCCGACTCCAACTCCGACTCCGCCTCCTGACTCCGACTCCAACTCTGAATCCAACTCCGACTCTGAATCTGACTCTGACTCCGACTCAACTCCGACTCCGACTCCGACTACAAATCCAACTCCGACTCTGACATCGGCTCCGACTCCAACTCAGCCTCAGACTCCCAAATCCGACTCTGATTGCCAGTCCGACTCCGACTTCAACTTCAAATCTGACTCCGAATCTGCCTCCAAAACTGACACCGACTCCGACTCCGACTCTGACTCCGATTCCGGCTTTGACTCTGACTCTGACCCTGACTCTGACTCTGACTCTGACTCTGACTCCGACTCCAACTCTGACTCCAAATCCGACACCAACTCTGACCCCAACTCCGACTCTGACTCAAACTTGACTACGAGTCCAACTCCGACTCCAGCTCCGACTAAGACTTCGAATCAGACTCCGACTCCGACTCCGACTCCGACACCGACATTGACTCCGACTCCGACCCTGACTCCGACTCCAACTCCAACTCCAACTCCAACTCCGACTGCGACTCCAACTCTTACTCCGACTCCATCTCTGACTCCAACTCCGACTCCGACTCCCACTCCGACTCCGACTCCGACTCTGACTTGGACTCTGACTCCGACTCCGACTCAGCCTCCTACTAGGATACAGAATCCAACGCCGTCTTCAACTCCTACTCTGACTCCTAGATCGTCTCCGACTTGGACTTCGACTCCGAATCCGATTCAGACTCAAACTCTCTTTCCGGCTCCGACTCCAACTTCGAATCCGACTCCGACTCCGCCTCCGAATCTGACTCCGACTCGAACTCAGACTCCAACTCAGACTCCGACTCCGACTCCGAGTCTCACTGAGACTTCCACTCCGGCTCCGACTCTGACTCCGACTCCGACTCCAACTCCGACTCTGATTTCAATTCGGACTCCGACTCCCACTTTGACTCCGCCTCCGATTCCGAATCTGACTGCAACTCTGACTCTGACTCCGACTTAGACTCTGACTCCGACCCCCACTCAGACTCCGACTCTGCCTCCGACTCCGATTCCAGCTCTGACTCTGGCTCTGACTCCAACTCTGACTACAAATCCGACTCTGGCTCGGACTCCGACTTCGACTCTAACTCAGACTCCAGCTCCAACTGTGACTCCGATTCTGACTCTGACTCCAACTTCAACTCCGACTCTGACTCTGAATCCGAATTCGACTCCGACTTGTCAATGCGCCGGATAGCAACGGTCTAGAAAACGGGTCCCGACATGGGAGGCCGCCAACCGCTCTTGGTATTGCAACCAAGATAACATATCACCCTTGAACGAGGGATCCACACTTTAGGTTCGTTTGGTTTGCAACCTCACGAAGTCCGCATGTTGGTCTTTAGTGTCTACCTTTGGTTGGACACTCTGTGAGGAGTCTCAAAGGCAAGAACTGTAAATGGATGCATGCAAGGTACAGGCATTTATACTTGCAGAGCTTTGCTAAAGCTTCTGCTTGTAGTGGCTCCACTAGAGCCAACCTCATCCTACATTCCTACTTGGCGCGTCCTTAGACCGCCAAGTGTCATCCTCAAGGCAGGCTCTAGTAAGCTTCCTAGAAGCTTCCTGTCCCAGTTTTGGCCACAAAGAGAATTGCGGCCGTCGCAGGGTTTGAACCCGCGACCTCTGGTTTGAGACTCCGGTGCCTAATCAACCAAGCCAAAAAGGTATGGTTCCTATGATGAGCCATAGGGGACATACCCATTATGGGCAGTGCATTCCTGGCCCATCTCAGAACAGACCAAGGGGACATACTCCATAGAGCAGTGTATGCCTTGTCTGTATGTGTAGCTGGCCAGCTAGGCAGTGGACAAGGTGCACACCATTTCAACAAATCTCTCCCTTGCACCTCTGTCCATCTATCCCTTGCTCCGCTCCATCAATGCGTTGGAGCTCACCCTTCCTCTGCCGCACTCCTCATGCCAAATCCATGAATGCCTGCATAATGCAAGTCGCGGTCCAGCGGCTTGGTCATGCAGTCAGCAAGCATGCTCTTTGTTCTGCAGTGCTGCAAGTCCACAACGTTCTTCATGACCAGGTCACGTGAGTAGTGGTAACGTATGTCGATGTGCTTCGTTCGCCGTGAGATGATCTCGTCTTCAGCCATCGAGATGGTGCTCATGTTGTCCACGTGTACGATCGTGGCGTCTTTCTGTGGCACTGTCATTTCGCCAAGCAGGCTGCGGAGCCATTGAGTCTCCTTGCATACCTCAGACAAAGCAATGTACTCTGCCTCAGCCGTGGACACGGAAACACAATCCTGCTTCCTACTGGCCCATGAGATGGCAGCGCCATTCAAGATACACACGTATCCAGAGGTGGATTTCCTGTCGTCGTGATTTCCTCCGCAGTCAGCGTCGGTGTAGCAGTTTAGACGAAGGGGGTCCGTTCCTTCTTGGCCTCCAAGGACGAGGCCCATGTGACGTGTCTTCTGCAGGTAGCGCAAGATGCGCTTGACTGCCTGCCAATGTTGTGGCCCAGGGTTGGCCACGAATCTGCTCACTTGTCCCACATCATAGCAGATGTNGAGAGAGCGGATGGAGGCAAAGGTCACGACGGGCGTGAACGTCTCATCGTACTCGGAGCCCGGGCGTTGAGAGAACCCCTTAGCCACTGCCCTTGCCTTGAACTTGTCAATGTTGCCGTCTTGCTTCTTCTTCACTCGGAGGACCCACTTGGATCCCACCACGTGGGCCTTGTCGGGTCTATCCACCAGCACCCACGTGCCGTTCTCGGCAATGGATGCGTGCTCGCTATCCACTGCCTCCTTCCACTTGGCCGCATCTGGGCCATTCATGGCCTCCGCCACTGTGGATGGCTCTCCCTGAGCCATGCACGACCAGCTGAGGCCGGTCCAATCATCCTCATACCGCAAAGGTGCTCTCTTTGGTCGCAAAATGCGCCGGGGTAGTGGTGCCACTTCTTGCTTTGGTGCTGGTGCTTCCACAGGTGGTGGTTTGTCGTCGTCGTTGTCGTCAGAAGAGTCGTCAGACTCCAAGTCAGACTCGGAAGCCTCGGACGCCTCGGTATCCGCGTCCATGTCAGATGCTGCATCATCCTCCGCAGCNACGTATCCAGAGGTGGATTTCCTGTCGTCGTGATTTCCTCCGCAGTCAGCGTCGGTGTAGCAGTTTAGACGAAGGGGGTCCGTTCCTTCTTGGCCTCCAAGGACGAGGCCCATGTGACGTGTCTTCTGCAGGTAGCGCAAGATGCGCTTGACTGCCTGCCAATGTTGTGGCCCAGGGTTGGCCACGAATCTGCTCACTTGTCCCACATCATAGCAGATGTCCGAACGAGTCCCTACCATGGCGTACATGATGCTACCCACGGCAGACTGGTAGGGGATGTCTTGCATCTCCCTTTGTTCTGCTTTGTTGCTTGGCGACATGGAGGCCTTCAGCTTTGTGTCGGTCGTCATGGGGGTGCTGACAGGTTTGCAATCTTCCATGTGGTAGCGCTTCAGCACCTCACCAATGTATTTGGTTTGGTTGAGTTCGATGGTGCCTGCTACTCGGTTGCGGTGGATGGCAATCCCGAGGTAGTACTCGAGAGGACCCATGTCCTCCATCTTGAACCTTTTATTGAGGTCAGACTTCAGCCCATCCAGCAGCTCGACCGAAGACGAGCAGATGATCAGATCATCCACGTACAGCGCAACCAGCATCAGCCCTCTCCCATCATCGCACACGTACATGCTCGGGTCATTCTGGCAATGCGCGAAGGAGAGGCCGGTCATGAAACCGTCCATCTCTTTGTACCACATCCTTGGGGCCTGTTTCAGCCCGTAGAGCGCTTTCACCAACTTGCACACCTTGCCCTTGGGAGCTTCGACTCCTTCGGGCACCTCCATCAGCACTTCCTTGTCAAGCTTCCCATAAAGGAAAGCTGTCCTGACGTCCATCTGGTGTATCTCCAAGTTCTTTGTGGCAGCAATGCCAAGGAGAGAGCGGATGGAGGCAAAGGTCACGACGGGCGTGAACGTCTCATCGTACTCGGAGCCCGGGCGTTGAGAGAACCCCTTAGCCACTGCCCTTGCCTTGAACTTGTCAATGTTGCCGTCTTGCTTCTTCTTCACTCGGAGGACCCACTTGGATCCCACCACGTGGGCCTTGTCGGGTCTATCCACCAGCACCCACGTGCCGTTCTCGGCAATGGATGCGAGCTCGCTATCCACTGCCTCCTTCCACTTGGCCGCATCTGGGCCATTCATGGCCTCCGCCACTGTGGATGGCTCTCCCTGAGCCATGCACGACCAGCTAAGGCCGGTCCAATCATCCTCATACCGCAAAGGTGCTCTCTTTGGTCGCAAACTGCGCCGGGGTAGTGGTGCCGCTTCTTGCTTTGGTGCTGGTGCTTCCACAGGTGGTGGTTTGTCGTCGTCGT
>SZWC01003925.1:0-13761 GCA_023375785.1 Penium margaritaceum | reverse complement strand
TCCTCGTCCCCTAGTCCGCCACGTGCGCGCACCCTACCTGAAGAAGCCGATGGAGCCGATGGAGCAGATGGAGCCGTCCGATGGTCGTGTCCCTGTTGTACCTGTGCGCCCTGCAAGACCACGCGCTAGTCGGTCTTGGAAGCGTGCCTTAGAACCAGAAGTGTGGGCCCATAACCCTTTGTCAATGCGCCGGATAGCAACGGTCTAGAAAACGGGTCCCGACATGGGAGGCCGCCAACCGCTCTTGGTATTGCAACCAAGATAACATATCACCCTCGAACGAGGGATCCACACTTTAGGTTCGTTTGGTTTGCAACCTCACGAAGTCCGCATGTTGGTCTTTAGTGTCTACCTTTGGTTGGACACTCTGTGAGGAGTCTCAAAGGCAAGAACTGTAAATGGATGCATGCAAGGTACAGGCTTTTATACTTGCAGAGCTTTGCTAAAGCTTCTGCTTGTAGTGGCTCCACTGGAGCCAACCTCATCCTACATTCCTACTTGGCGCGTCCTTAGACCGCCAAGTGTCATCCTCAAGGCAGGCTCTAGTAAGCTTCCTAGAAGCTTCCTGTCCCAGTTTTGGCCACAAAGAAAATTGCGGCCGTCGCAGGGTTTGAGCCCGCGACCTCTGGTTTGAGACTCCGGTGCCTAATCAACCAAGCCAAAAAGGTATGGTTCCTATGATGAGCCATAGGGGACATATCCATTATGGGCAGTGCATTCCTGGCCCATCTCAGAACAGACCAAGGGGACATACTCCATAGAGCAGTGCATGCCTTGTCTGTATGTGTAGCTAGCCAGCTAGGCAGTGGACAAGGTGCACACTATTTCAACACGACTCCGACTCCAAATCCGACTCCGACACTGACTACAAGTTTGACTCATAATCAGAATCGAACACCGAGTCCAACACCAGCTTCAGCTCCAGCTCCGACTCTGACTCCAACTCCAACTCGGACTCCAAATCGGACTCTGTCTCTGACTCTGATGCTGATTCCGGCTCTGACTCATACTGAAGTTCCAACTCCGACTGCGACTCCAACTCTGAATCCGACTCCAACTCCGACTCCAACTCCGACCTGACTCCGAATCCAACTCTGAATCGAACTCCAACTCAGACTCCAACTCCAACTCCAAATCCGAATCCGACTCCAACGTCAACTCCAACCGCGAATCCAGCTGCGACTCCGACCCCATCTCCAACTCCGACTCCGAATCTGACTCCGACTCTGACTCCCTCTCCAACTCCGACTCCGACTCTGTCTCTTACTCCAACTCTGACTCCGACTCTGACTCTGACTCTGACTCTTACTCCGAATCTATCTCAGAATCCATCTCCGGCATTGATTCCAACTGTGATTCCGACTCTGACTGCAACTGTGACTCCAACTCAGGCTCCGACTCTAATTCTGACTCAGACTAAAACACCCATTCTTACTCCGACTCCAACTCTGACTCCCACTCCGACTCTGCCTCTGCCTCCGGCTCCAACTTTGACTCTGACTCCAATTCCATCTCTGACTCCAACTCCCACTTCGAATACAACTCCGACTCTGACTCCGACTCTGACTCTAACTCCAACTCCGACTCCAACTCCGACTCTGACTCCGACTCTGGCTCCGACTCCAACTCCGACTCCGACTCCGACTCCGACTCCGACTCCGACTCCGACTCCAATACCGACTCCGACTCCAACTCAGACTCAGACTCCAACGCCGAATCTGACTCCAAGTCCGACTCCGACTCCGACGTCAAATCCAACTCCAAATCCACCTCCAAATCGGACCCTGACTCCGACTCCGACTCCGAATCCGACTCTTACCTCGACTCCAACTCCAACTCTGACTCTGACTCCGACTCCGACTCCGACTCCGACTCCCATCCTGAGTCCGACTCCGACTCTGACTCCAACTCCAACTCCGACTCCGACTTAACTCCAACTCTGGCTCCATATTTGACTCCGACTCCGACTCCGACTCCCACTCCGACTCTGACTCCGACTCCGACTTCGACATTGATTCTGACTCTGACTCTGATTATGACTCCAAATCCAACTCGGACTCAGACACCGTCTTTGATTCCGAATTTGACTCTGACTGCGAATCCGACTCCGACTCCGACACCAACTCTGAATCTGACTGACTCTGACTCCCACTCTGACTCCGATTGGACTCGGACTCAGACTCCGACTCCAACTCCGACTCTGACTTCGAATCGGACTCCGACTCGACTCAGACTCGGACTCCAACTCTGACTCCAACTCGGACTCCGAGTCAAACTCAGACGCGGACTCAGACTTTGAATCTAACTCAGACTCCGGCTCTAACTCGGACGCCGACTCTGACTCCGACTCCAACTCCAACTCCGACTCTGACTCCGACTCCAACTCTGACTCCAACACCGACTACGACTTTGACTCAGAATCATACTCCAACACCGACTCCAACACCGGCGCCGGCTGCGACTCCGACTCTGACCCCAACTCCTTCTCTGACTCCAACTCGGATTCCGTCTCAGACTCCGAATCGGACTCCCACTCCGACTCAGACTCCGACTCTGACTCCGACTCCCAATCCGACTCCAATTCCAACTCCAACTCCGACCTGATTCCGACTCCGACCTTGATTCCAACTCTATCTTGGACTCCAACTCCGACTTCAAATCCGACTTCGACCCCGACTCCGACTCCGACTGCGACTTTGACTGTGACTCAGACTCCATATCCAACTCTGACTCCGACTCTAACTCGGAATCCCGCTCCAAATCCGACTCCACTCTGACTCTGACTTCGACTGTGACTCTGAATCCGACTCCGACTCCGAATTTTCCTCCAACTCAAACTCAGACTCCAACTCAGACTTCGATTCCAACTCTGTCTCCGACTCCGATTCCATCTCCAACTCAGAATCCAACTCTAATTCTGACTTAGACTAAAACTCCCATTCCAAATCCAACTCCAACTCTGACTTCCACTCTGACTCGGCCTCCGCCTCCGACTCCAACTACGACTCAGACTCCGACCCCGACTCTGACTCGGACTCCGACTTCGATTCCAACTCTGACTCCAACTCCCACTTTGAATCTGACTCCGACTCCAACTCTGACTCCAACTCCAACTCCGACTCCGATTCCGACTCCCACTCCGACTGTGACTCCGACTCCAACTCTGACTCTGACTCCGACTCCGACTCCAACTTAAACATCAACTCCGACTCCAACTCAGACTCAGACTCCAACGCCGACTCTGACTACGAGTCCGACTCCAACTCTGACTTCAAATCCAACTCCGAATCCTCCTCCATCTTTAGTTCACATGGTTCCCAAGGGCAAACCATGGGCGCTAAAGATGGAATGGTGTGGGTGCAGGTTACCACGATATTGGCAGTTTGACCAGGCGGATCCTTATGCCGAGTACAGAAGCAGATGGCAGTGGATGGTTCATTGATGGCCTAGGTGCAGGGAAAAGAACTACATGCATTTATTGATGATGATGAATGATAATGTAATTGATGAATTGGAGGAAGAAGATGATGATAAAGATGTTGAACATGATGCAGAAGATGCTAATGATGAAGGTGAAGGGGATACGAAGAGTAGCGGTAGATGAGACTGATGAAGCAGATGGAGCTGATGAGGCGGACGAAGAAGAGGAGGTTGTTGCGGGAGTAAAGGCTTTACGAGGTGGAAGAGGTGGGCTAAAGAGGGTGACATAACCAGGCAGTGGAGAAGAGGATATCAATGATGCTGATGCAGATGGGTTAAATTGGAGCAGATGCGGCAGCTGGAGGCGGAGAAGGTTTGGAAGGCATTACGAGATGCAAGGATGGTAGCAAAGAGGTGACCTTGCCACAAGGTCATGAGGAAGGATTGAAATGGTGGATGAAGGTGGACAGGACAAGATTTGTAGAGGTCAGGGTTAGATGAAAATAATGTAGATTGATGACAAGAGCAGAGGGCTTGAGAGGAAGCTGACATGATGGCTCGTTGAGGATGGCGGTAGAGAGCGCCTTGGATGCTACTGGTAGCTGTTGGCGATTAATGAGGCTGGATGTTTCGACACGCATCTAAATGGATGCAGGACTCTGTTACGGCACGGAGTGTTACCGAATCTAGAGGAGAAATGCGCGATGATGCAGGTGTTATCAGTTGTGGATAAAGCGGGAGAAGAGGTCGGCGAGCAAGTAGACAAACTGAGGGTGAAATTGGAGAGCACAAACCACCACGTGCTAGTGAATATGCACAGGGATGAATGGTGTCCCTCAGTCGATGCAACAGCTGTGAGCGTAGAGACAAAGGCAGTGGAGGTTTAGTCTGTGGTGATGACATAGACGGTGGGAACGGTGGCAGCTTGTGACTGAGGATATGCTGATAAAAGAGGACAGTTATGAAGTTGACAAAGCGACGAATTGGTCAGGGAACACTTGGCAATATTTCCTGAATATCTGATACAATGTCAGAAGTAGTGAAAGAGTGGAGTGAGTGACGATAGAAACAGGCAGAACCAGTCAGTCTGCTGGAAGCACAGGAGTGTGACAGGAGTGAAGCGGTGAGAATGAGAGTAAGGAGCAAGTTGGAGATGAGGCACAAAGGAAGGAGGAGATCAAGGTAGAGCGTCGGAGTGAAGAGTAGATAGGAACACGGTGAGAGAGTTTTGAGTGATGAGAGGAAAACTTGATGTGTTGAGTAGAGCTAAGCGGAGGAGCGGAAGTGATGGAGCGATGAGATGCGAGAGCAAGACATGAGATTGGATGGCAAAGAATGAGCAAGAGAGGAGTGAACAAAGCAGAGACACGATGGTGAGGGTCATGGAATCAAAGGCAAACAAGATGGAAATAGTGTTCTGGGTTAAACTCGAGGGATTAACTGTCCTTGATGTATAAGAGTAGGACATGATAGATTCACTAGAACAACAGTTTCTTTCCACTAGTTGGATGTGGGTGGCACATGTCCAATTATTAGGGGATGTATTGATAGTGCGGTCCAAACGGTCAGAGTACTAGGGTGTCGTTTGTCAAGTTGGTTCAGTCCAGAACCTGAACCATTATTGAGAGGTTGGATAACTCTAAGAGATGATGGCTTGTCAGATTTTGTTTATAGCACCAGCCGGCCCATCAAAAAGTCTCTCCCTCCCGCCGTATAGTTTGACTCTCTACTGGGAAGCACTCAAGGCACGGGCTCAGCTACGTAGGTGGATTTTCACTACTTTCTCCTCAAAGAGACGCGGGTCGTGCTGTAGGGTTCCAAGGGAAAAATAGCTTCCAACTGTCGGTTCTGAGTCAACAATTGCAGCCCTCTTGAAGAAAACACCATTCAATGGATTTTCCAGTGGCCCCGTGGGTGAGCACCTGTGTCATGCAAGAGGAGGCAGTGACAATCATTTCAGTGGAGGTTGTGGAGAGCACACGTCCAACTGCACCATTACATCTGCTCAAACTCTTGGGCCGCCTCCATTGGTCAGAGGGGTGAAGGTTATTCTGGGTGCACACCCATCCTTCTGCCTTTTCTTGAGATATCTACAGTGCTTTCAGTGAGGTGGACTTGGATTGTGCGTTTCAGGTGAGGATGGATAGAGGCTGGGGGAGCTGGATACCATTCCTTTTGTTGTTCTACAAGTAGTCAACACAACTCTTATTTTATTGGATCACCATCCCAGCCTTCCTCCAGAGCTTACAGGGGATGCAATAGGGGGACCCTGTTGGTCTAGTGTTTTTTTACCTTGCACTTCTCATGGTGCTTAATGTAGCTGCATAGGCTTTCGTGCATCAGGGCCACATCGGGGCGTTCAAGGATGACACATCCCTTTGCGTGCCCCCATCCAGGTTGTGGGCAGACATTGCCACCATAATGGAGGTTGTAGAGAGTAAAGGGTTGTACATCCATTCTCTCAAGTACCCGATTCGGCATTGATTTAGCAGCGCCCCTCCATCACCACTTGTGGAGGTCCTCTTGGGTTGCCCGTTGGGCTCAGATGTTTCCCAACAGAAGTTGGCTCAGCGGTGGTTGGAAGAGCGGTGACTTGGAGTCGAGGAATTGCAACATCTGGGGGAACCTTAGCAAATGACCAGTATTCTACACATGCCATCCTTTGAGCAAAGCTTTCAGTGTGGGCTCTTTACTGTAAGATCTTCTGGCTATAGGCACTGAGCAGGTTCAATGGCATTGTCCGGAAGGCCTTCCTTGGCTGGTACTTGGGAGAGAGAATTCCAGGAAATTGCCAGGTTGTAGCTTTTGTTGTCATTTTGGCATGGAAGTGGGGGTTCTTCTGAGGCAAGAGGCATGCTTCTCCTGGCCTATGTCTGTTCTTCGGGTGCTTTTCTTCATCAGATGTGCATGCTATTTGTTGCATTTCTCCTTACACACCAGGAAATTTGTCTCTCTTTCCCATGTGGGATGTTGTAGTTGTTGCTCTAATGGAAGTGGTTTGGAGGGGCCTCTCGTCTTTGGAGGCCCTTTGTCCAGGACAGTCGGGCTCCTTCTGCCGTAAAATCAGTTCCCACTGGTATAACGACAGGAGGGAGCATCTGTTTGAGATGGAGGCTAGGGAGCAATATTGTGTGTGCAGCAGCAGATAGGAGGAGACTTCGCACCCAGGGACTCGCAGTTGTTGGCAGGAGATTCATTGTTGGAGCACAAGTTTGGAGGGCACTGTCGTCTGGCTCCAAACGACCTGTACTTAAACTGAGGATAAGGTCTATTTTATTGGCAGGGGATTTCCTTCTCCATGCGCAGCTGTCGTTGGTTTTCCGCTTGATTACTTGGAGACGCTCCAGCCACCTCTCAATGGGCTTGATCTTGCCTAGGTGATGCGGCATTACCTGGGGGGAGGGGACACATCACCCAGCTCTATCACGCAATCAGGAATGAGATTGCAGATATCTGCAGAGAGCATAATTTTAGGGCTTACATGGAGCAAGAAGGAGAGGTGCAGATGCCAAACAAGGAGTGCAAGCTCAGGCAAGCTTTGCTCGTGATGCACCAGGCGCTAGAGATAGTTTGGGTGTTGGATGTCAGACCCGAGGATATTAAAAGTTGTATGGCAACAGGGCAGGGTCAAGTAGCCGCACAAGCGGAGGAGGGAAAGGTGAGGAAGTACCAGCCAGTCTCTCATTCAAGGCCCCTGGTATGGGAGACCATCGCAGGGTGTGGGGGAGGAGTATTAGGCATTCGTGCAGCAGTTGGCGGTCATGTTTCTGGCCCGGAGACACCGTCTCTAGGATGGCATGGAGATTGATTCTTGGGAGCACAGGGCTGTAAAAGAGCTGGGATTGAGCATGGCTAGCATGATGCAGCATGGTTTGCTGACCAGAAGCAACCGTCGGTGCATCTGGTCTCTCTGATCTTTGCGCCTTTGCCTCCAAGGATAACGTGGATTGTTCTTGCTATTTGTTTCCCCCACCGTGTTGTGTCAAGGGAGGCTGCTTAAGTATAGCTACACACATTGTGGAAAAAAACATTCTATATATAGCATGCCGAATCCGGATTCACATCTAGTTATGTGAGCAATTGTTTTGTTCCAAAGAGTCTAAATTTTTAGCGGAAAAGAAGCATTTTCCTAAGCTTCTTAGTGAAAAATGAGTGCTCAAGGTTTTTCAAAACAGAAGTTACCTATCCCAAAGAGCTTTCTTGAAATAAAAAATTCAATATTATTTCTTTCCGACCATAGGATACAAATTGCGACCTGTTTTTGAACCACAAGAACATTGAGAGCCTTTGAGTACGGCAAGAAATGAGAGTCATTTGTAATAAATGTTCTCATGTGTTTTGTGTTTAGGTTTTTTTTGACAGACAGAGCTTGAAAAACATAAAGAATAGGTTGAGGAAAAATCATCGTTTGCACACCATGAGGGCTTCATTACATAGAAATTCAACACTCATGGCATAAAAAATGTTTTCCATGGTATCAGGAAAGTCTTTTTAAAAAATCAACCTTCCTCTTGTGCTCAACTTTTCATTATCGTTTGCCATTAAAGATAGGGTACTTTCTGCATTATTTTCAATTTTTTTATGTTCATTTTTTTTTCCAGATAGGGTTCCAAAATGTTGGAACTGAGGAGATCGAAGGCTTGATAGCACCGAAAAATGTTTCTACACAGTGTGAGTGCTGCATAAAAAAGAAGACGCGTCGAGTTCACAACTTTGAACTTGCAAAGAACTGGATGGAAAATCAGCTGAAAAGTGCATTTTTTTTCATGAAACAGAAGTAAGCAAATGTGACATGAGTGCGAAGCGAGCGCCACTATAACGTGGCCGTGAACGTGTACTAAGATGTGACGCTCATTGCTTCAGAACGAGGATGCACGATTTCGGATTAGCTTTACAATTTAACGTATAATGTTTCCGTGGAAATTTCTACTATGTAGGAAGGATGTGCCATTTGAAGTTTTTTTAAGTCTGCTTTTCACTCCACTGTACTACATTGCCGCCCTTTCTCAAACGGCTATGATAAAATCACGGCATCCGGCATAGGTTACCGCCAAAGGTCGCCTCCTGCTGTTGATGCGCATAGGAATGCTGAGCTTTGGGTGGATACTAGGAGCAAAACCGGCAGAGTCTACAAGTTCATCTTTATAGATTTGGAGTTTATGTTGATGGTCGGGGTCAGCCACTTAGTTGTTGGAAGTCCTGCACATGCTTTAAGTGGCCACAAGCACATCTCCCCTCCAGAGGTTCGACGTCGGACTGGCTGCAGTGCATGCTCGGCCGCGACTCGGTGGCGGCTCGTCGGCGGCCCGGTGGCGGCTCGACGGCGGCTTGGTCGCGGTGTCCCCTCCCCCCCCCCCCCCCCCCCCCCCCCCCCCCCCCACCCCTCCCCCCGCCCGCCTCGTCCCCGAGGACGGAAGCGCTTGCCTCTCCAGGCGGGCATTTTCTTTCCCTTCCTGACCGGAGGTGCAGCACGCGTATGCAGTTGGGTGTCATTCATGGGCTGCAGAAGGGCGACTGGCAGCAGCGCCGACTCGTCCGGTTGGCTCTTATCGGCCTTCGGCCTCCTCAACCCTCCCTCGGCACTTCTTACTAAGAAGTTCTTAGGTCGGAAGTAGGCGCGTCGGAAGTTACAGTGGTGTGCGATGGGTTCTTTCTGGTACGAACCCTTAAAAAGACCCCTATTATAAAGCAGTTAAACCACCTGCGAAAGGCAAGAAAGACGCTCAGAACAACGCTTTCATCATACTGTTTTGTTTTTCCGAGCGCTGGCCCGTGGACCCTCGTGAATCCCGATTCTGGATCCAGGGCGCGGAGGGCCGGAGCGGAGGGCGGCGAGCCATGCGCCGCGGTGCGCACAACCGACGACGCTGGTCGCGCTGAGCGATGCAGTGCGATGCGAGCACGGTAGGAAAATGTGGGGGGGCCTGATTTCGCTTGCAACCTACAGCAAAATCGGAACGGAGGAATGAACCCTAAACGAAACGGAGGTTTCTCTGTGCGCGTGCTTCCGCACATCGTCCGAGATTCGTCACTCCCCATTTTTGTTTTTTATGTGAAATTCCTAATGGAGGACTCTCTGTGGAGATTCTCTCTCTGCGAAGTAAAGCGAGGAAGCACGAGCAGTAGTGCACGTCAGGCGGTCGAGGTCCAACACCACTCGGACAAGCGCGCATGGGGGGGGGGGGGGGGGGGGACGCAGAAAGCGAGAGCCGACTCGGCTCAGCCGAGTAAGAGGGGCGAGCATAAGAGCGGGGACTCGGTGCGTTCTTGGTTTAAGCAAGAGCGCCCATTCTCCGATGGACATTATGACGCGAACACACACACACGCAACTGTGTGCACTCGCGCGGTTTCCACGTGAAAGGTGGCCTGGAAGCGGCGGTGGTAGCGGTGGTGTTCGTTCACTGCCGCCTGCAGGAAACAGTGTGGGGCAAAGACTAGTCTCGCAGCGAGACTGGAGCTAGTTTCGTGTCGTGTCGTGTCGTGTCGTGTCGTTTCGTGTCGTGTCGTGTCGTGTCGTGTCGTGTCGTGTCGTGTCGTGCGAGACTCTCGCACACGACACTCCCCCCCCCCCCCACCTGTCGCTACCGCCTTCCACACACTTTCCATCTCACGTCGGAAGAGTCATGGCTCCTCCCCAAGACCCCGACCTCGTCCCCGCGCTCTACCATGGCTACTGCAGCAGTGCGAGTGGGTGGTTGGGTGGCCCAACCGCAGCCACAGGTGCACGCTTGGGCCGCGTGCCTGTGACGGCTCCACTCTTGTCGTCCTCACACGTCTCCGGTGGGAGTGGGAGTGGAAGTGAGAGTGATGGAGGGAGCGAAAGTGGGAGTGAGTGTGAGAGTGAGAGTGGAATTCTCGCTTCTGTATTAGAGGAGAATGAGCAACAGCGGCAACAGCAGCAGTTTTGTGAGGTGCCAGAGTATGATGGGATGTTCTGTCAAGCTTTTCAGCTGAGCCGGCGATGGCGGCAGCAGGAGGAAGTCCTTGTGCACAGCAGCAGGGTAAACTTGAGGCAGCCGCCATGGCAGAGCCAGCAGCCGCCATGGCAGAGCCAACATGCTTTGTCGGAAGCAGAGGCAGAGGCAGTTGTGGCCGCAGGAGTGAGAGCAGGTTCAGAAGACAGTAGAGCGCAGCAAATAGTGAACCATGACTCGGATGCAGCTGGTGCTTTGAGGCAGAAACCTGCTGCAGTGCTTGCTGCTCCAGCAGCCCCTCTTCCAAGCGAAGCGGGTGTAGCAGAAGCAGCAGCAGCAGCAGCAGTAGCAGTGGCAGAAGCAGCAGCAGAAGCAGTGGAAGAGGAAGGGAAAGGAGTTTCACCAATTGATTTGGTTACGGAGACTCTGCAAAGCTGTAGGATCTCCAGCTCAAGCAGAGAGACCAGTGGAGGTGTGGTAAGGTCCTCGCGTGCGGCCCCTGCTGCTCCCTTGCATGCCACTGCGGCACCCACCTTTCCCAGACCTGCTGCGGCCGCTGTGGCAGCTGCTGTTCCAGTTCCGGCAGCAGCTCCGGCAGTGAGACTAAGCCCCTGCAAACGAGTTCGCGACGCCGCCTACTTCACTTGACCTACTCGCCGCGGTTCGGGGTCGAGTGCGTACGGCACCTCCCTGTCGGCACTACTTCAATACTCATGACTCGACACTGCAATAATGCAGAACTAAAAATCATGTTGAAATGTATTTTCGTTAAGTCTGCGTGGCCGTCAACGTTTGCCAGCGCGACAAGTTCGTTTGGACGCAAAACGCTGGATTAGGGGGTGGTTTTGGGGGCGCTAACGGCCGCAGGCGGGGGCTAGCCGGCGGGACTACATGCCCCGTGTCTTTGGGGAAGGCTAGCCGAGCCCCAGTCACAGGTAGCCCACTTACTTAAGAAAAATACTTAAACGTGCGAAAAAGAGTTGACGTCCGGGCTGAGCCGGGAGCAGGTCGCCGTCTAGAGTTGATTGCCACGTCAGATTATCGGCATCCTGGATGGATGGACTGCGAGCCGTCGATAGGACACTGTAACATCCTCGTAGTTNTTTCTCCTAAAAGCTTTCTGGTTTACCGCTCCACATTTATCAAATTTTCCAAAGTCTTCCAAAATCGAAAGGGACGGATGCAATTGGACTCCGCAAATCAGCCCATCATACTGTGCGCAAAACGCTGACAAACCGTTTTCCACCATGAAATAAGTAGAAAGGACCAAAATGTTGTCAAAAGAGGTCGAGCGCAGTTTTCCCACCGACGTCCGTAGCCCCTCGGTAGGCTTTCGACGCGCACCCATTCGAGCGTAGATTACTCGCGGCTCGGAACTCGTTTGCAGGGGCTTAAGTGAGACAGGGCAGAGCTGTGACAGCAGGAAAGACACTGGCTGGGGCTGCTGTGGCAGAGGCTGCTGTGGTCGACGCTGCTGTTGCAGCTGAGGCAACAGTGAGCGCTGAAAGACCTTCTGCCGTAGTAGAGGCTTCATGTGCCCTCCCAGAAGAGGGGGGCCCTGCAGCAGCAGATAGAAGAACAGAAGCCGCTGCTGCTGGTGTGAGAGTTAAGGATGGAGTTGCTGCGCCAGTATCTGCTGCTCTTAGGGCTGCCGAAGTAGAGAGGGAGGTTTCAACTATCCGCACGCGGTTCATCTCTCAGACTGAATCCGTTCTCGGCACCTACAGGAGCGTACTGGGTGAGGACGTGGACCGCGCCACGCGGGCCTACTTCTCCCTCATACCCTACTCCCTCCCTCTGCACACGATCGTCGTCGCGATGGACCCGTACCCTGCTCCAGTAACACCCTGCTTCTCCGCTGCCTTTGCGGTGGACCGGCGACTCGCCCCTGGAGGACGGCAGAGCTTATGCATCCTGGCCCAGGTTCTTTGGCTTGCGTCGAGGGAAAAAGAGGTCGCTAGGGAAGGAGGCGGTCTGCTGAGGGGAGAAGAACTGTGGGAGCACTGGGTGGGCGGGCGGCATGGAACGACAGGAGGAGGGGAAGACACAGACGGGGCCGCGGGGGGGGCGAACCTGGACAGGTTGTTGGAGGCTCTTGCGCTCTCCCACCTCCAGGCGGGGAGAGGCTGCGTGTTTGTGGACTCGGTTCTCGTGCGGTACAGGCCGGCGGGACCCAACAAGTTCCAGCAAGAGCAGCGCCTGGACGCTCTGCAGCGTGCCTTTGCCAAGTGGCTCGTGTGCCTTCTCAAAGCCAACCATCAGATCCGAAACATCTCTCGCGACAACGATTCCATTGCTGGAACCAGCCGTTCTGGGTGTCCCGAAGAAATGAATTCTGCTGATGCTGGCGCAGCGGTTGGTGCTTGTGGCAAATGCGGTTCCAGGGGCAGCCCTTCCGCCCGTTGCCTTGCTGGCGAGCAGCAGGTGAACATCGTCGGGTTCGGCGGCTGGGCCAGGTTTTGCATCGAGTACGCGATGCACTTGCTGGGGGCAGAGCTGGCGAAAGCCCACCACACCGCCGTCTACTGGCACCCCGCCGCACTGTGCTACAAGTGTCGCGACGGCGAGCCCCGGCGCATGGTCCCCGTGCCATCCTGCCTACGGGACACTCGGGTGGAGCTCGAGCTCGACCGCCGCCTGGACCTCTGTCCTTCGCATCCCCGATTGCAGTCACAGGACACGTTTGGGCAGGGCAGCATGGGCCTGTACAGCGCCGGAGCCCTCAACCTGTTGAGGCAGTGGGGCGGGTCGTGGGAGCCGTTGGCAAGGCTGAGCGTTCAGCTCTAGGGTTCGAGTCCCCAACGCGACTTGAAACGATTTCTGAAACTGCTGGAGCGGGCGCCCGTTGTGCGAGCAGAGCTCATCTCATGGGAGAAGCGGCGCTCAGTGGCGCACGGTCAGCAGATGGGGGCGTGCATGCTGGCCAAAGCTCCGCTACCAGCCCCCATCGTCTCAGAGATGATCATACGACTTGGCGATCTGAAGGTTGCACCAACAGATCATCGTCAGCCTCCTCCTCATCCCCATGCTCATCCCCTTGCTCGGCTTGTGGTGGCTGCGGGTGCGCATTCCATTCCTCGTTCACACTCGGAGGAAACCGAGGCCGTCCCACCCACACTCTGCTCTGCGCCAGCCGTTGGTCCTCCACACGGCAACCTCACACCGTCTGAGGTGGTGCATTTGGCATGTCCTGGGGTCGAGGAGCTCAACCGCAAGGCCCTAAGCCACGAGGCCCTCAGCCACACGGCCGCGAGTTCTGCTGGTGCCAGCTGGGACGGTCTGGAGGAGAGTTTGTACGGACCACGTTCGTCTTATGCGTTTCTCATTTCTCTTTAGTGGAACAAATGTTATCTGTAGCATGCAGGGTTGGCAAGCTTGAGTCGCACGGGTAGAGAGAGAGAGAGAGAGAGAGAGAGAGAGAGAGAG
>SZWC01003924.1:143414-157453 GCA_023375785.1 Penium margaritaceum | reverse complement strand
GAGAGAGAGAGAGAGAGAGAGAGAGAGAGAGAGAGAGAGGCAGGTGTTGCAGATGCTGCTGCTGCTGCTGCTGCTGCTCACCCACTCTTACGGACAGAATGAGGAAGCTTGCAGAGTGCTATGGCGAAGCACACAAACGAAAACAATGCAGCCTATGCCACAAAGCCAAGGCGTGCCACGAACCTCATGGTTGTTGTAAGGGTGCAGAAACCTTAGATGTTTTGCAAAAATTCGGAAAAAAATCGAAGGCTGCAACAAACCTTGTCGGTGTCGTGGGGAGTGCCAAAAAGTTTGAACGTTTCGAAAAAAGTCTTAAAAAAAATAGAAGGCTGCAATGAAACGCACCTCGTGGGTGGTGTCGTGGGAGTGCACTCTCTCCCAGGCCTTCATCAGGTGCGCCCAGTCAGAAAGCCCCATCGTCACAGCCGCTTCGCGCGCGACTCCTACAGCTGCTTCTGCTGCTGCTGCTGCTGCTGCTGCTGCTGTCGCATCCGATGACCCTGCTGTTGCAGAGGGCGAGGAGGTCGCAGCGGCAGCATTGGCAGCAGCAGCAGCAGCAGCCGCTGCCGCTGCTTGGGCACTGAAGGCGCTCCGGAAAGCCTTGCGGATCTTCCCCAGAGCGACGCGCACTGCCACGTCATCGTCACTCGTGAGCGCCTCCAGCGCCTCATCCACGCGGAACGCGGGCGGGGCGGAGGATGGCGACGCGGGAACGGAGACGGCGGAGGCGACTGTGGCTGCGGCTGCGGATGCAGCCCTTGCGACATGCGAAAGGCCGTCGAACTCATCCTCTTCCTCTACTACTGCTGCTCCTGCTGGTGATCCTGGTGCGGCTGGTGGTGCTGCTCCCGCTGCTGGTGGTGTTGGATCTCCTCCTGCTGCAGCTGCTCGCCCTAGATTGGAGCCATCAGCCTCCCGCAGACCCTTCCCACGCTTCCTTCCGGTGTTCCGCTCCGCCATGGTTAGGTGATCAGAAATGCCGAGAGCCGTTGGAACGGAGAGCCTCCCTTCGTAACGCCATGAATTGCCCGGAAGTCGGAAGTCAGTCACGGGGTGACGTGAGAAAGTTGGAGGCAGTCGCCAGTGCCATGGGCGGCGGCAGAGACAGTGGCCATCTGACGCCCCAGTACCGGGCCAAGGCGGCTCCAGGCATAATGCCGAAAAGACAAATAAATGTGTTCGAACTTGACCCTCTACATGTCCTTCCTTACTGACTCAGTCCGATAGCTTACCTGAGCACATTACAAGCCTGGATTAAACCCGGCCCCCAGAACTGGAAAATCAGGTACAAGGGCATAGTCTTGGTATCTTCGACCGCATTGTACATCAGATGCTCGGGTTACTTTAAAATTTCTTCCTTTGTAATTGAATCCTTCATTTTTTTCCTTAACAAACTCCACTCCACACACGGAAGTTCTTATTATGAATATGAAATTGGATGATATGGGCCAAGACTAAATATTTTTCGGAATCCATAACTAAAAAATATTTTTCCTTCCATCCACTGATTCTGAAATGATCCATGTGTCATTCGTTAGCAATTCAAAAGGTTGCAATGACCTTAGAAGAGGGGGGAAGAAAATATGTTTGCCCAGCATTCGTTCCAACCTTGCGATACACCATTTCTTTCGAATAAAAATTAGACATATCCTTTTTATGGAATAATTAATGACGAAATAAATCATTGGCTAGATTCGCAACCATGTGATACCTTTCCGTGTGAAGTGGGTTTTGACAACAGCGTGCAAGATGAAAGAAGGGAGGCTTGACAAACACACATCATGAGGAGAGGGCTGTTGTCAACGGAAGTTCAGTAAGATTTATTTGTTGTGCCATATATTGCCTTCCTTCACCTTCCTTCAAAACTTGCTTGTTTATTACAGTATTGTATAAGTTTGATTTTTCATGTATGAGACTATATATGAGGATGGCAAAGTACACCATGTACAAAGGATTGTAAAAAAATTGGGTCATCTTAAGGAAGGATTTGAGGTGCAATCTAAGATTTAAGAAACTTGTAGGACTCTTTCAGAATACCATCCAATCAAGAATCTAGTGTAGAGCCATTCACAGGGTTGCTTGTGCGACATCTCATGAGATAACCGAAGCAAGATGGTCTACCAATAGGTGAAATGGAATTCATTTACTTTATTTGGAAAGCAACATAGTACAAAAGCTCTCAATGCACTAATATATCTACAATGGAAAATGGAAGGCTTGAGTGATTTGAGAAATTTCCTCGAAAGTATATCTGAGTGAATCGTTCATCAACTGTTCTTACATCAAAAGGAAAATTTAGTTATTTAACTTTTGAGATGCGTCATTTTTCTAATGAGGTTTGCGGATGCGTGAAGTAGGCTTGTCTGCTTGAATTTCATACACTTTGTGATGCACGTAGAACAATGTACGTACATAGGAATTTCCTAGGAAGGCACGTGTCTAAAACTGTACACGAGTTAAAGGATACATGCCTTTCCATCTGTTCTTGTTGAATGGGTGTATGGAGCACAACTAGAAAAATCTTCAATAAAATATGGGATTTTAAGCAGCCTAGTCTGTTGTAGGTCTGATAATTGACAAACTACTTGCACATATTTTTTCACCATTTCCAAGTGGCTACAGATGGAAACTCTTGATGGTTACTTTTGTTGCAAGGGTCACGAGACACATTCATGCAAACCCCCTCTAATGGAAAATGTATCAATGGATTGTATTGTGGTGGTGTGTATGTGCTTGGTACTACAAGATGTACGAAAGTTTGACAATTTCCCCTGGTTGAGATCGGGTCTTCCCTCCTCTGAAACCTGAATATTGTACCGAGTGTGTCTTTTTTATTTTTTGTAAATGTAACTCGTTGTTTTGTGTACGTATGTACATGCACAAGTGAATCATTTGTACCTTCTAAACTGTTTCACTCAAGCTATACGGTTGTGCACCATTCACTTTCCCAATTCTCTTTGGGCTTTTACGAAAGGAGAGGGCCGATCCCTCCTGTCCCTCCCTATTTCAATTTTGTACTGTGAGCTTGTACATGGGAGTGTGTTTGGCTAATATTGTTTAATCAACATAAGTTTTTATATCGAGGTCTTGAGAGAATGTGATTGGATCCTTTTCCCCCACCCATCACTCACCCTCCCCCAAAACAGAGATGTGTACTGCGTGAATGTATTGGGCATTATAGGTGATGGATAAACCAAATATACACATGTGAACATTCATACTTACCAGAATGTCTCTCTTTTAAGGTTCCTTTTGGCTTCTTACAAAATTCTATAACCTTTCTCTTGAACATTGTCCACATTTTCAATGTTTTTTGTCGAGTGGCAAGGTTGGGGTTTCGATTTTATTAACCCCGTCAATGGTCCCCTCCCTCCCTCCTCTCCCCTGTCAAAACGTGGAATGTGCATGGTGAGAATGGATTAATTGCTGAATCGTGAGTTGGATTTTCACGAAGCTTCTTCTATAATCTAGGACACACCACACAGTGACTTCGAACAGAAGAGATAGTACGAGGAAACTATTAGTTGGTCTTTGTGAATCTTTTGGTAAATCTTCCTTCGCGCGTGAAATTCAGGTTTACGGAGTTCAAATAGTATATGTTTGACAGATGGTTGAACATAAGTGGGATGCATGATTCCCTTCTCTTTAAGATTTTTGGAGCATTTTTATGAGCAGCAGATAACATAATAGGAGTTGTAGTACTTCAATAATGTTTTTTTCCCACGTTTTCATGAAAACAACATTTGGGAGGGATATCAACTGCTGGTTTTTGGGTTGAGGCAAGGTTGATCTACAAGTGTTCCATTTTATACAGACTTCGTTTCCTATCTCCTAGTTAGGTGAGATGTGGCTACATGTTGTGAAACAACTCAATGCTCTTGGAAAAGCGCGGGAAGGAGGTTATGAGAAAAGTGTCTTTTGATTGAGGAGGTATTCAGACTCCATAATGAGGATCTTAATGGGAGAAAGGGGAATGGAGAAGTCACAGACGACTGGAATGTACATGGTCGAATGGTTTTGAAATAATTCAGAGATGACTTATGTTGGAGATTGGGGTGTGTAGTTTACGGTGATGATACAACCAATCAAATCTCAAGTACACATGGATGGACTACAAATCATGAATGAAGGGATGTGTCCTCGGTTGAAAAAGGTGAAGGGTAGCAATAATCATTACTCTGTGTAGCACAAAAGTGAGGTTGCCTGAATAATCGTTGTGACATGGAGTACTCTTGTTCGTTGAGAAACTCACTACATTGGAGTGACATAGTAGGAGGAGGGACAGAGAACCTATAAGATGAGAGTGGATGTCTTCCCAAAACTTCTCATGCTCTTGCAGTTGCACCGGTACATAGGTTAGAAATAATAGAAGGATGTGTGCATGTTGCTGGATTACAAAAGGAACTTCTTGTCGAGGGTATGAGAATCGTTGCGCTCTGTACGAGGGTGTTTTAGCAAGTTCAAATCACACCAAGTGAAAGAGAATGGCATTAAAAGGTGTGGTGGTAGTTGTCAAGGTAGAAAGAGAATATTGACTCGGATAACTGAATACAATTGTCCGTAATAATAATAATAAAAAAATGTAAATGCTTAGCATGCAAGAAACGGTGAAGGCTGATTACATTGCATGTTATGTGTGCGAGATTGAGGCGCATGATCATTAGAGTTTCTTGTGAATGAGAAGCCAAGTGTATAAGCTCTTCTATAATTTTTTAATATCTGTGTGTCTTAGAAGTCTAGAGTGAACAGTCGTGGGACAATGAGCTATAAAGTATCACCATACAAAAAAGCTGAGTTCATTTTCTCTAGGTGCCTGTTTATTAGGATAGCATCCATGTGCATGCAATGGATGGAAAGTGGTTGAGTCGGAGGATTTAAGTGTGCAACGAGGGCATGCAACGGTAGTTGATAATATTGGGAGGTTTATGTGTTAGGGTATTACGTAGGTCGTATTTTATGGTGTTCCTGGGAGAATCCCATGTGGCAGGGGACACACTTTGAGTATGGAAGTATGAGAGGGATTTCCTTATGGAAATATTTATATTGATGAAGTTTTGGAGGAATGGGCTGCCTTCGTTCTAGGTGTTTCTAGGAATTAATGATAGATTGTACATTTTTTTAATTGATTGGAAGGCATCCCAACAATTTAGATATTCTGAAGGCATTTGAGAAGGATCACAAGACCACTCAAGTCATAGTAGAGACAACACTGGAGGAAAAGATAAGGAGTGCATGACAAATCAATGAATATGAAGAAGTCGTTCTGCAATTTTAGCATGAATATACATTCTCTAGAAAATGATAGAAACCAAAATCCATAGCCCATGCAAAGGCTAGATGTTAGTATAACAGTAGTAATTCTTGAAGCATGGTAGGCCTGACGGAATCCAAGGGTCCTAAAGAGATGGAGAAGGCACGTGGAGTTCCAAAGGGACCTGTTGAAGACCCTATACGTGTGTGTTTTCTCACTCCTTCTAGTAACTATTGACCCTCTGCATGTTATTTTGTACCAACAGGTCAAAAGTAAGTTTGGGGGGGGGGGGTGGGAGGCTACATCAATACCCAAGTAAATCCAAGTATCAAACCTGCCCCAAGTGCATACGCATGAGGACTTAACAATTGTTGAATTTCATGTTTTATTGATTTTCTAGCTCATTTTTGTACGGTGAATTCTAAAATTACAATTATTGAAGGATTCCGTACTTATGAAGGACGTCGTACTTCTACTACAACCTAAAATTCCAGCAATGAATTAATACATCACATTTATGAGCCTCATTGTCCGTTAAACTGTAACTTCTAGCATCTGCGGTAGCCAATCATTATAAGATAGAATGAATCCACTACAAATCAAACACCTTCCAGTGTAACGAGGTGCCTCTCTATTCGAGCATACATTGGGCTAGTTCCGAGTTTTGGGGTTATTTGAGCCATTTTCCGTTTCGCGGAAATTAGGCTCGTGGTCGAGCTCAACTCCGCTCGACTGGAGTTGTGGAATGCGAGGAGGAGAGCACAAGCGAGCGAGCAAGCGAGGTGGTGTTTTACTTGCACCTTGCATGGCGTTCCAAACACGCCACGCGAGGGTGACTTCTCCCCCTTGCCGCATAGCGTGTGAAGTATGCCATCCATCGAGGGGTTGTCACGGAGGCAAGCCCCCGACAACAAGCGCGGTCAACGGTGGGAACAAAACCGGTGACTGCGACCGTGCGATGGTCGCAGTACTTCCGGTGGCGTGCACAAGAGGGCAACTGCATTCACCGTCGGGATGCGTCAAGCTAATGTGCCGGCTCGCCAAGAGACAAGATGGACCGTCGATCCAGACGATCGACGGCCAGACACTTCTTGCACTAAGCAGAAGGTGCAAGTTGGACACCGGGTACAGGTGTAAGTAGGGAACCGGGTGCAGGTGCAAGTAGCTTGTTGTAGCAAGCTAGGAGAGCAGTAGGCTAGGGCTAGAGCTAGCCAGCAAGACAGTATAAATACCATGAACATTGCTCATCGTCATTAACCTGCAAAACTATGTTTCTCCAGTTGTGGCTTCCAGACATCTCCAAGTCTATCTTTCCGCTACGACTGTGCTCTTCACACACCCAGGTAAAATCTCCAGAGAGCATACACTCTCACATCTGGTATCAGATCCACGGCCACACGTTGGGAGGAAGCGCTGCCGGAGGTCGCCAAATTCCAAGGAGCGGAAGGCACGGAGTATGTAGGACAACGTGAAGGCTAAAACGAGAGGGAGATTGTTGGACCTGACTTTGAAGCCAATACACAAGCCAACCTTTGATTTTTTTTTTTTGTATTTCCATAGCGTCCATACGGCCTACCTTACACGCGCGGGAGACAAAGACATTATATCTTCATCCCGAATTGCCGAATTGCTGCCCATATTTTTCTGATTGCTACCAAAATGCTGCCAAATTCTTTCTAAGGATCTCCATCGGCCAAAGATCATCCAGAGCCATGGAGCAGGCCTTGCAGTAGATCGTAAAGCAACTGAGAGCCCTCAAGCTGGAGAATGAGCGGCTCAATCAACAGATGGCTGACCTGCGGTATGGGACTGACGCTGGACAGGTTCGGGCGGCCCGGTCAAGGAGTCCGCCAAGACCAAAGCCAATAGCTTTAAAACCATTCAATCCCTCAGTCAAGGATGTGAGCGTTTTGTCTTGGTTTTTTGCAATAAACAGCTACTTTTGGGCTCTGGGTCACCCTCGAGAGGATGATGCTGTACGTGTGTGACTCGCGGTGTCACTGCTAGACGGAGCAGTATTGGATTCGTGTAGGTAGCTGAATATGATGACCATTCGAGCTGGAGGTGAGAATGCAGTTGTGCAACATGCCATGTTGTGGAAGCCAGGCATAGGACAAGCTAAAGCGCGCGTGCCGAAGACATGGGAGCAATTTGAGCAAGCCATCAGGGATCTTTTCGATCTCGTGAATGCCTCCATGGTTGCATGCAAGAAGCTGAAGCAGTTGAAGCGGATCGGCTCGGTACAGGAGTATACATGCCGTTCATGTCGTTATGCTCAAAGATTGACAACATGAGTGAGCCGGATATGGCAGAAAAGTACCATGACACCTTGAAGGCGGAAATTGAGTGTACGCTGGCACTAAGTAGAATCACAGTGTTCCAGGCCATGGTGGCCACTACTGAGCGCATTGACGTGCTACGCTACCATCGAGGGGGTTTCTGTGAGAAGTAAGAGAATAGCATCGAGCACATCACTAACAAGCTGACCTTATGGATATCGACATAGTTATAGGGGGGCAGCACTAGAGGAAGCCGCATGGAGGAAAGTGTTGGATCTGCGGGAAGCTTGGACACCACAAGAAAGACCGCAAGAAGAAGCAGGAGGGAAACAGTAACCAGCAGTGGGTGGCAGACAGCCAACCCTGGGAAAGCTTCGTCCGCATCAACGAGAACCAGCCGCAAAAGTCCTTCGACAACTAGGGAGCTGCCGAGTGTATTTTTGCAGAGCGAAGGAAGCGGAAGCGTACATAGAATCCTCCAGAGAGCCGAAATTTCATCGGCTGGTTGTGCGGATGGCGAGGGGCGCCAAAATCGCCAGCAGATTAAAGCATTAATGATTTGCGGTACGCCGTACTATATTTTCATTGACGAGCTTGCGGAAAGGCTGAGGCTTGCACAACTAATTGGGAAGCCAACAAAGGCCAAGTTGGTGCAAGGGGAGCTGAAGTGCGCATTGCCTTTGAAGCCTTTGAGGATCTGTCTAGGCAAGCTGTTTTGCGAGATGAGCTTTTGCATGTGCCTGATGGATGTAATACGACACCATTTTGGGACGTGATTGGCTGCACTGGTGGAATCCTGTTGTGGATTAGATGCACAGCCAGGTGAAAGTGAAGAAATTTGGAGGGAGAGAAAATTGTTTTGTCGTTATGGGTTGATGAGAAGGACTCCAAGGCATGAAAGATGCCATGATTGAGTTACGTGCAGCTAAAGCATTGTTAGCGCAAGGGGGACCAAGTGTACCTTGTGTGGGTGCGCCAAAAGGAAGCAACTGAAGGGGTGGAAGTGATGGTAACAAATGCAAAGTACCAAGAGGGAGAGCAACAGAAAGCACGAGCAGCAGAACTATCGGAAGGCATTAAGGGTTATTGGACACCTATGGTGACGTGTTTCCTACTGAGCTGCCAAAGGGTTTACCACTAAAGCGGGATATCATCCACAAAATTGAGCTGATTCCTAGAGAAACTCCAATGGTGCAGGCTGCTTATCACATGTGCAATAATAAGCTAGGTGAATTGAAGAAGCCTTTGGAGGATCTGACAAAGTAGGGGTTCATCAGGCCGTCGGTGTCAACCTACACTACACCGGTCCTCTTTGTGAAGAAGAAGACAAGGGAGCTGCGGATGTGCGTGGACTATCGTCCATTGAACAACATAACGATCAAGAACCTGCACCTGCTCCAAAGAGTCAAGGAGATTTTTGACCAACTAAAGGGAGCGGAGTACTTCAGTTTGATTGACTTGTACTCGGGGTACCATCAGATCCAAATTGTGGAGCAGGATGTGGAGAAGACAGCGATTCAGATGCGATATGGCCACTTTGAGTACGTCGTGATGCCGTTTGGGTGGACCAACGCTCGTGCAACATTCATGAGCCTCATGAACAGGATCTTCCACCCTCACTTGGACCAATTTGTGGTGGTGTTCCTCAACATTATCCTCATCTACTTTCCAATTCTTGAAGAGCATCAGGAATACCTTCAGCAAGTGCTGGATATTATTCAGAAAAGGAAGTTGTTTGTGAAGCTCTCTAAGTGTGAATTCAAAAAAGAGGTGATGGAGTTTTTTGGGCACATTGTGAGGGACAAGGGTCTCCGCATACACCCAACAAAGGTGGAAGCAGCAAAACAATTAGCAACACTAATGTGAGTGCGTGACATCTAGTTTTCCTGGGATTTGTCAACAAATACCGGAAGTTTATCCGGGGGTACGTAGAGAAGGGTGCGCCACTGACTCAGCTGCTGAGGCAAGATCACCAGTAAGAATGGGACGAGAAGGAGTACAAGAGCTTCAAGGAGCTCAAGGCTATAATATGTGATGCTCCTCTCCTCGTGCATCCGGATTTGTCCAAGGAGCATTTCATGGCGACAAACGTAAGCGGCTATGCAATTAAGGCAATGCTGATGCAAGATCACGGGAAGGGGCCACAACCGATAGCGTACACATCGCGTAAGCTGCAAGGTGTGGAGTTAAACTATGAAAATATATGAGAAGGAGATACTGGCGGTAATCCATGCGTTCAAGCACTGGAGGTGTTGCCTCGAGTCGCGACGTTGCGTGGTCTTCACGGATCATTATGCCTTTAAGTACCTGAAAACGTAGCCAAACCTCAGTTGTTGATGGACTTGTTGGATGGAGTTCTTGGAATGAAGTTTTGACTACGAGATCCAGTACAAGCCTGGGAAGGTGAATCCGACAGATCCTCCGTCAAGGAGACCACAGTCGAGCATCAATGTCATCTCAGTACTCATGGGATGTCCAGTCATGCATAGCCTGATCAAGCATGGCTATGGCGTGGACGGTGAGTTCATGGGTGGTGCCTCAAAGACGCAACGTGGGATGGAATGTATTGGCGAAGGGGACATGAGCGAAAGACTTTCGTGTTGAACTACGTGCCATTGGATCAGTTGTTGCTAGAGGAGGTGCATGCCACCCACTCCTTGCGTCACTTCGGCTTTGACAAGACGCTCAAAGCCTTGGCACACCAACACTAGTGGTCTTCAATGGCGACTGACTGCAAGAGTTTTGTGAGCAGTTGCGATGTGTGCCATCGCATCAAGGCACGAAGGACCAAGCCACCTAGGGAGCTGCAACCATTGCCTATACCAGAGAGGCCACGGAGGAACATCTTGCTTGACTTCATCGGCGGTTTGCCTGTGACGTAGCAGGATAACAACACGATATTGGTGGTGGTGGACTGCTTCTCCAATATGGCACATTTCATTGCATGTCTTGAGAGCATCACACATGTTGGGACAGCTCATCTCCTCCTCAGTCATGTTATCAAGCTGCATGGAGTGCCCTAGTTGATGGTCTCAGATCGTGATCTATGTTTCACTTCACGGTTTTAGAGAGATCTCATGGGGAAGCTAGGTACGAGGGTGCAGCTTTACCATAGCATACCACCCACAGAGCAATGGCCAGATGAAGCACACAAACCAAACATTGGATCAGCTGCTGTGGAGCATGACCCCACCGGATGGAGAGGGTTGGGAGGAGAAGCTCGAAGTTGCAGAGTTTCCCTACAACTCAGTGGTGTCAGCATTGACAGTGAAGTCCCCGTTTGAGGTGGTTTATGGCCACCAGCCACTAAGCCCAGCCGCCCTTGCTATAGCAACAACTCTTCTGGCTGTGTAGCAGATTTCTCATGGGTTTACCACCACTTGGGATGTGGTGCGGCAACGGCCATTGAAGGCACAGAAGCAACAGAAGCAGCAGGTTGATAAGCATCGGATGGCAGAGGTGTTCCAAGTGGGTGATCAGGTGATGCTAGACTTTGCTAATCCGCAACTGATAGGATTTGGGAGTCCCAAGCTGAAGCTGCAATGGGTGGGTCAGTTCCGCATTCTAGAGAAGTGGTCGGCTGTTTCCAACAAGCTGGAACTCCCAGCTCACTACACCATCCATCCGGTGTTCCACATCTCCTTGCTTTGTGCCTATCGTGACCCAAACACATTCTTTCGGTGTTGCAAGACAACTCCACCTCCTACTGTCTGGGTTGAAGGAAGTGAAGAGTTTGAGGTGGAGACGATTCTGGCAGACCACCAGAGGGGACGTCTGCGCGAGTTCTGGTGACGTGGAAAGGGTACCTGGCGAAGCACAATTCTTGGGAGCCAAAGGCCAACTTCCATGTTGAACGTACCAACACTGTTCTTTAGGAGTACCCTGGGCGCGCCAGTACGTCATGCCTCCGATGGGGGGGGTGAATGTAATGAGGTGCCTCTTTTTTTTTTGGCATATGTTGGGCCACGTCCGAGTTTTGTGGCCATCTGGGCCATTATCCGTTTTTCGGAAATTTGGCTCTAGGTCGAACTCAACTCTGCTCGACCGCGGTTGTGGGATGCGAGGAGGAGAGCACAAACGAGCAAGCGAGCAAGGTGGTTCTTTGCTCATACCTCGCATGCGAGGGTGACTTCTCCCCCTCGGTGCATAGCATGTGAAGTACGCTATCCGCCGAGGGGTTGTCTTGGAGGCAAGCCCCCGACAACATGCACGGTCAACGGCAGGAGCAAAACCAGTGTCTGCGACCGTGTGACGGTCACAGTGCTTTCGGTGGCGTGCACAAGAGGGTGACCGCATTCACTGCTCGGAGGCATCAAGCTTACGTGGTGGCTCGCCAAGAGACAAGATGGACCGTCGATCCAGACAATCGATGGCCAGACAGTTCTTGTAGTAAGCATTAGGTGCAAGTAGGGCACTGGGTACAAGTGGAAGTAGGGCACTGGGTACAGGTGCAAGTAGCTTGTTGTAGCAAGCTAGGAGAGCGGTAGGCTATGGCTAGAGCTAGCCGGCCAGACAGTATAATGACCCTGTACATTGCTCATTGTCATTAACCTGTAAAGCTATGTTTTTCCAATTCTGGCTTCTAGACATCTCCAATTCTATCTTTCCGCTGCGACAGTGCTCTGCACACACCTAGGCTAAATCTCCAGAGAGCACACACTCTCACATCCAGATTCATCAATGAATTCATTGGTTTTTAACAAGATCTGTGGTTGGCTGCTGGTACTTGTGTCCATTGGATTGTTCCTAGGTCACCATGTCATGCCGCAAACAAATCTAGCATATTAGGGTACATTGAAAAACTTCACTGGGCAACGAGAAAAAGGGTGTTCAAAAGCGTAGAACCAGTTTTCACTCGATCCCTTTATCCTATGCATGAGATATTTCATTGATGAATTTTATTCACTTGTATTGAAAATGACAATAATAATAAAAAAATCTGGTACAAAACCTAGAATGGAAGCTTATGAAGTCTTAAATGTTTTCGTCACTAATTGAAAGGAAGTGAGATGTATACATAGATACAAGGTTATCAAATAAGGATTTGCTAGTTCCCTGATGGCTGGAATAATTTGGCTACTGATGTATTAAAATTAATGTTGTTTTGTTTTCATCTCCGCATACCAAAGTGAAGAAAGCAGGCTAGATATTTTGCTTTGCTTCAATTGGAAACATGTAAAAATATTTTGGTTTGCAAAAGCGCAACAAGACTGTCATTAGATTTATCTAACAATATCTAATGGGAAATGGTGGAATATATGACATGTCAAGACAGGTTTTAAGATGGGTAATCTGGTGAAAAAAGGAGAACTTCCATGGTATGTGAGGGATGCGCTAGGAAAGAAGCATCCACGACTGTGATGAGGAGGTACTAAAGAAACATTTTCCTTGGGAAAAGGATAAAACATAAAGCATTATTGTGTCATACCTACAACACTCAAAGAGATTGCAACCATAGGAGTTTGAAAGACAGAGTCTTTGGTCTGCACGAACATAAATTCACATGACAGGAGTAATACACTCTTTTATATCACGATATTGTACAAGCAATTCGAATGTGCAAGGAACAATGGGATATTAAAAAGAAATGAGGAGATATTTTCTAACCAATTTGGACTCACACAAAAGTCAAAATGAGTGTGGTGTACAGAGTGTTGTGTAGTATACTAGCGTACGTGCAAGTTAAGAGGACAGTGAAGGCGATTGAGTAACCAAAGGCGGCTGGGCTCATGACATTTATCAAAGTCAAATATATACATGTCCAAAAATTAGGTTGAAGCCATGATAACTGAGGTGGTATTAGATTGTGCGGGGTGTTCTTAAGAAGTGTGGGAGAAAATCTTGATTAGGCAAGGAAAGGGAATCGATCGAGAAAATCAGAGCACTACCCTAGGGAAAACAAATAGCAAGCCAAGTGAGTGGGTATTCTATGATTAGCTCATTATGGAATAGCCAACGTTCAGTGGAGGGATGCTGAGGAATCTAATTCATAGATGTAATAGCATTTTTGTAACAAAATGTCATGGTGATTCCTAAAAATAGATCACGGAAGGGAAATATTAGAACGCAAGAGTAGAAAATCTTCTAGAAAATAGTGTCATCTCGGATGAATGGAGGGAGATTGAAATCTAGTAATAAGAGGATGGGACGATAAAAAGTAACCCTTCTTGTGGAACAATGAGGACATGGTCTTCCACCAAGACCCACTATGTATGGCCAGTTCACACCTCCCCATTTGTATCGGTGAAGGCTGGCCTAGGAACAGCCTCTCGATAGCCACGGGCGAGACTGGCGGCCGGCCGACTGGGTGGCTGGCGGCCGTTCAGGTGACAAGCTGCCATTCAGCCAGACGCCAATGGAGCAACGGTCACTCGATTGGTGGCCAGGATGTTGTGAGGCCTTGAGGCCTGAGTTCTATGTCCTTAAGACTTCTAGAACACCTAGCTACCCTTACCAAACTGGAGAAAGAAAGACGAGGGGAGGGAGGGAGCCAGAGAGAGAGAGAGAGA
>SZWC01003924.1:128169-142699 GCA_023375785.1 Penium margaritaceum | reverse complement strand
TCTCTCTCTCTCTCCCTCTCTCTCTCTCTCTCTCTCTCTCTCTCTCTCTCTCTCTCTCTCTCTCTCTCTCTCTCTCTCTCTCTATCTTTCTCTCTATATCTACCTATCTCTTTCCTTATCAATTTACCTTGACTCTCGCACTCCACCCTTCCCCAACCTTCTTTTCCCCATCCATCCGCTTTCCCTCCTTCCATAACGTCTTCTCCCTTCTTCTGGCTATCCTCAATCGACAGCATCCCTTCTTTTGCCTTTCACTCTTCCTCCACTTAAATCCCTTCTCATGTGTGCAACCTCCTACCATGTTCCCTTCCTCCTGTTCCTCATTCCCTCCCTTTCTCTCACCTCCCCCTTTCTCACATCATCATAGTTCCCTCTCGACACTTGTTCCTCATTCCTCTCCCCCTTCGTCATGTCTTGCAACCTTCCTTTCTCCCTTCAAAGTCCAGCCCCCTATGCTTTCTGCTTTCATTCCCTTCCCTCTCTCCTCTCTCCTTCTACCTCCCTTCTTTTCTTCGTCTATATTTCATGCATCTCCCATCCATTCTTTCTTTTCCCTGTCCTTCCTTCCTTACCTCTCTCTCTTCAGCCATTCCTTTCTCCCTCCTCCTTCCTTAGCTCTCACATGATTTTTTCTTCCTCTCCCCCCTCCATCGTTCCCCTTGTCCCTTCTCACCTCATTCCACCACTTGTTTCTCCCTTTTCCTAATCCCTTTCTATCTACCTCAGTTGGACACTACTATGATTTGTTTAGAAAACTCTGAGGAATGGCAAATGTGCTGGTGTAACACTTGAAGTGAACTTATTATATCTTTGATGGCTATTGTGTGCCAGACACTCTTGTAGCATCTAAC
This sequence comes from Penium margaritaceum, assembly GCA_023375785.1. Lineage (NCBI taxonomy): Eukaryota > Viridiplantae > Streptophyta > Zygnematophyceae > Desmidiales > Peniaceae > Penium > Penium margaritaceum. The sequence goes on along the minus strand of SZWC01003924.1, from coordinate 141,848 downwards.
ATGTACGCGTTCTTTTCCGATGGCTCCAAGGTACTACAAACGTAGTACGCAGCCACTGTGATCACAAAAACCGCAGTAGCACCAACAACCCCGCGTGAACAAAACAAAATGCAAGCACTAATGTCGAAGAAAATAGGCTTATCTGATAGACAAGCCTGCAACCATCGCAAAGACAAAGACACAGTTGATTGAGGTGCGTGACATAGGATATGCATTGAACAGCAAATGCATCTGCATAGAGATCCATAGCACTATGGCTCTACATGTTCTTGAAAAACTTATTTTCCTTGGTTTGTGCCTGTTCAGGCGCACATGAGTGCAAAAACTCACCATTAAAGAGCCGAGGGATGCGTTGCAATGAACAACAACTATGGCACAGAAACCAACCATGCATTGCTCTGTGGCGTGCATGGTGACCCAGCCCAATATCTTCCCGTTCATGGTGATGAACGCCAATTATATTGGCGTTCACCTCATGCCTGCCGCCAGCCATACATACGCCCCTTGAAGTGAGATGAAATTGGCATCGTGGGCATCAACGAAAACACCAAGTTACTGCCATTGTGATGCCAGATATGAACAGAGAGCTTCTTCTGATGCAACAAAATTTTGGAAAAATGACTATGCAGTGTCTTCCACGTGGAGAAAATGCAACCCAATTGGTGGATGCCGGTTGGTATATCATGTACACATAAACTCACTAGGCGAATGAAGAGAAAACAGTGGGTCCACAATTTTGTCTTACATTGCTACCATTGGAGGTGTACCTTTCTAGGTTTTGCGACGAAGAGGCACACTTTCTCCTTGTCCTAAACATGGTGTCTACAATACAATTTAATGTTTCAGGATTGGTTGTAGGTCAATTTGATGTACACTCACACCGTGTACATCTTATCCAATTGTACTCCCAAGGCTCAGCCAGCAGATGTAGGCGTCATTCAACCTTTTACGAACAATGTGGAGGAAAGTATTTCGTAGAGGGGTGTGGGCCGATCTGCAGTGGTTAGGAGGATAAATATTGGCATGCAAGCTTCAAGGGATGCATGCAGATGGTTCTTTGCTGCTTGGGTGTACCTATACGATAGTAAGCCAATGGTAGACACGGGTGTTGGACACGCAAGGCGTGCATGGGTTACAAAGTATGCCAAGAATTAATGATATAAAAGATATAAGAATATGTAGAAACAATTTTGAAATGAAAACTGTTATTTGAATGAAAATCTATTCTTTTATGGAGGTAGATGAAAGAAGAAATGAGAACGGTTTGGTTGTACATTTTTATAACTAAGACAATGTATACGGCAATGCTTTTTTCTCAATGAGGAATGGAATGGTTTTTTACATATTTTCATGAAACTTTATGTGCAATTGGGACTGTAATAGTGTATTGATTTTACTATTTTCTCGGAGATAAAAACGGCTTGTGTACAGGTGAATCCGGTGTAAGCTGTTTTGTTTTTGTCTCAGGTAGCCATTTTCAGACCTTTGTTGGGCCTGTTTTGTTTTTCCACGAGACTAGTGTCGTGTTGGATAGAGTGAAGGGTCAAGGTTGACAAAACTCTCGATCTGCGGTCCTCAGTCCACATCTAGATGGATTGAGGAGGACCCTCGACGCTGTTTGAAGTCGGCCCCTGTAGGGGCCATCAGTATGGGTCTCAAATGTTGCAAGAAGAAAAACAAATTTTGTGTCTTCAATAGGTCTTCTTCAGATATCTGCCAAGTGGGATGTACCATGTGCCCTTGCATGTTAGGACCTGTTTGATGTATGTATCTCATAGTTTTAAGACTATCGTTTGCATGTTGTTTATGGAAGGGGTGAGTCTCACATTGTAGCCAAGCTCCCTAAGGTGAACGAGGTGGCACGGAAAACAATGGAGAAAACGTTCTTTAAAGTTGATTTCGGTCAGAAAATACTAAGGTTACTTCTTGACCCAGAAATGCATGGGCTAACTTAATCTTCCCTCACATTCTGGATTCTGCTTCTTAGAGGGCAGATACACCATTTCCAGGACTTCTGTTTTTCCATTTAGATGAAGAAGAGGACACTCGCAACTTCCTGAAAGCGAAGTGCCAGAAGGTTTCGGAGCTCGGCGATGGTACGGTCACGTGGATCTGGGTCGCCGCTTGTCGCCGGTGGTGAAGTGGGAACTGCTGCGGTCGTGGTCGCCGCGCGCCCTGAGGATGTGCTGCTTGACGTAGACCGTAGTGCTTGCGCAGCCTAGAGCCTGCGAGTAATCCGCGCCCAGTCGAGCGGCTGCTGGCACTCGGTGTAGCGATGGGTGCCTCCACAGTTGTAGCAGTGAACGGGGCGTCCACTGCTACTGCCCGATGATGGGTGCTGCTACGGCTGCTGCTGGCCCGAGCCGCACATCCATCGCCCCTTCTTCCCTTGTGCTACTGCCGCGACACCCTGTGTCTGAGTCGGTGTAATAGGGATGGAAGGGGAGGAGGAGGACAAACCAGAGGATGGAGAAGGATTCTGCTGGAGGGGCATCGGTGGTGATGCAATGACTGCTGCAACAATGGAGATCTATTGATGAGCCACGACTGCCTCACGGGTGGAAGTCACCTGGAGGAAGAGCTGGTGCGCCCAGGGAAGAAGCTGTAGTGAGGTCAAAAAAGGCTCGAGCACGGCGTCGCTGTACCGCGTGAAGATGTCTGTGTGCTTAAGGAAAACCCCGAGCATGATCGTGCGGAGGGCCCACAGCTGTGTACCTCCTGAGGTCCCAAGGCGCATGTAAATGCGCATGGCGCATCACCAGTAGTCGGCTGCAGGCTCGGCAGGCCCCTAGCAAAGGGAGTGAAAGGCACTGATGTGCGCGGCCCGAGTGGCGTGCGTCTCTAGAGCAAGAAGGGACAATGCTAGGTTCTTGCCCCCGCGTGGATTAGCGCCGGTGCCTGTGCCCACCTCGCCAAGGAACGAGCAGAAGTCAACGACGGTCTCGTGCGGCATGGCGTAGAGAAGTCCGCGCATCGCCCTAGCCACTGTCAGCACCTGAGCTTGGTCCGTAGTGTGATACTGACTGTGGTAGTAGGGCCTCACACCCTCTGAAGTGGCCCAGACCTGAAAGAGGATCTCCCAGCTGTCAAAGCCGTCCTCGCTGACATACCGTGGGGGCGGCGTCTCGAAGTCCTTGGTTTGCCGCTGCGTAGGGAGAGCAACCACAGGCTAGGAAGGACGAGGGATGGGAAAGACGCCGGGAAGAGGGAAGTCGTTGGGGTGGAGGTCAGGCGACGATTGAAACTCTGGAAAGCGGGATGTGTGTGGGGGCCAAGAGCTCGTCTGAAGCGGGCGGATACACTCCAGAAGCACACGAGTCACGCGCTCAGGGGAGTCGCCCTCCATGCCTGGCATGTCTGGATCCTCGTCCCAAGGATCAAGAGGTGGCAGGTCGGCTCCAGCTCCTGTCTCTGGTGCTGGAGCTGACTGCTGTGTAGAGGGTGCGATCCCGGCCGCTCCCTCAGAAGTCTGTCGTGGAGTCTTGGAATGTCCTCGAAGAAGCTCGGTGAGTGTACGGATGGCGTCAGTCTGCTCCCGCTGCAGGCGATGCATCTCGTCCTGCAGGCTCCGCAGGTCCTCAATGGCCTACGAACGTGGGCTCATGACCCTTTAGGAGGAAGAAGAGGGATCTGGTACCCTTTTTCCCTTCTTGTTGGACGGAGCCATGGTGCCGATCATTATGGACGGAGACGTCAACATGGTCGAATTACAGAAACGCGAGCGTTTCCCTAGGAGTTGAAATGCTGGAAAATTTTGACCCTCCGACCAAACATTTCACTAAGGCAAGTGCTGACGTCAGCAGGTAGTTGGGCACGTCAGCAAGACCTGATGACGTCAGCAAGAAAAAATGATGACATCAGCTCGCCTTCCCTTTTTTTTATCAACCTTTGCGGTTGCTGCGCGAGCAAGCGGCCGCTCCATAGCAGCCACGCGGAAGCTGAGCGGAAGCCGCTGCGTTGCTTCTGCTCAGCTGCTGCGGCTACTGCGGCGTCAGCTGTAGCACCAGCCACGCTGTTGTGTGCGGGGCAGCCACCTGGCGTGCGCGGCCGTGGAAGCAGCTGTGCGCTGCTGCTGCTACACGCTGCGACTGCTGCACGTTGTTGTCGCCGCCGCGTGCTGCTGCCGTTGCTGCTGCTGCTGCACTGATGTTGCCGCCGCTGCTACTGCCACTGTTGTTGCGCTGCTGCTTTCCTGCTGTCGCCTCTGCTGTTGCCGCTGCTGCTGCGTTGCTGTTGTGTTGCTGTCGCTGCGTGCTGCTGCTGTGCTGCTGCCGCCGCGCACTGCTACTGTCGCCGCGCGCTGCTGCCGCCAAGGCTGCAATACCGCGGTATTTAGTACCGCGGTACCTGAGTACCGCGGTACCACAGTACCGCGGTACAAATACCGCGGTATCATGATTTTGTGGCAGCTCATTACCGATACCGGTACCGGCACTGCGTTACCGACGGTATTGGTAAAATACCGCGGTATAATACAATTACCGTGGTACACGGTATACCAATGTATAACACACACATAGTACCACGGTACTAAAATGTGTACCACGGTACTGAATGCCCTAATATTCTTCTAACACCAAAAATGAATTCTAAGCTTAAAAAATGAGATAAGTAATAGACGTCATGAACTTGGAACTCAAGTTTATATACTCACAAAGAAAGGATACACCTTTACATGATATTCACTTGTGATATGGAGATGTTTAGGTGGAGTAAAAGTTAGGGGACAATAAACGAGGGAAGGGGAGGAGGGAAAATTTATGAAGAGATACTCTAGTTGAGTACCGTAGTCTCCTATATTCTCTTGTTTTTTAGAGCTCAATAACAGGACAATTAAATTTGACTACATTTTTCAGCCTTGGAATTTTGGACATGTTTGTCCAAAAGCCCTCGTATTTTCTTAGTGTCATATTTTGGTCAAACGTCCATGTGCTTGGTCTGTCCATAGGACTTCGCTTTTTGAATTTTGAAATTTCGAATGTTGAGGGCGAAGTCGTACGTCGCGGCTCGCTTCGCATGTAGATTTGCACGTCGATTTCCTGACCATTGCGAGCGTCCGAATGCACACTCATCCGCAAGACCACATTGACTTAGTTGTAGTACGTTACCGTTACTTGTCAAAAAAAAAAATCTGTCACGTTCTCATTACCGCGTTACTGTACCGCGGTATGGTACCGCGGTACAGAAGAGGGGTACCCTGCCAGGTCAGTACCGATACCGTACCGGTACCGCAAAAAAGAATACCGTACCGCGGTACTACAATACCGCGGTACAAAAACACGGNGACCACATTGACTTAGTTGTAGTACGTTACCGTTACTTGTCAAAAAAAAAAATCTGTCACGTTCTCATTACCGCGTTACTGTACCGCGGTATGGTACCGCGGTACAGAAGAGGGGTACCCTGCCAGGTCAGTACCGATACCGTACCGGTACCGCAAAAAAGAATACCGTACCGCGGTACTACAATACCGCGGTACAAAAACACGGTATACCGCGGTACCGGTAATACCGGCATCAGACCTGGCTGCCGCCCTAGTGCTGTTGCTGCTCAGTGCTGATGCTGCTCCATGTGCCAATGTATGTAGCCGCTGGTGACTGCAGTCTACTGTAGCTGTCTCCTTCTACCGCTAGCAGCTGCTGCCGATGCAATCTCACGTAGTGATGGTGAGCGACGTCGACGGCGATCCGCTGTCGTCGTCGATAGGTCCCTGTGGATCTGCTGCAGCGGTGACTCTCACTACTGTTTCTCTGCTGCGCCTCTGCTGCGTAGCTTGGTGAGAACTGTGTCACCGCTCTGATGCCATGAGAAGATGTGTGGAAGCTTTCTAGTGACACAGCCGCTGACTAGGCATCAGTGCCTGGTCAGACGGCGACAATAGTCACAAGTCGTGCACACAACGGCAAGGGTTTGGCTAGGAGAAACAAGGCAAAGTGTCAGAATGCTTCAATAGCATTTGCAGAGAGAGATGACAAATGACAGGTCCATGGCATAAGTACCTGCCGTGGCGCACGGCGGATGTCGCACGCGGCAGTGCAAGATCTGTCCTAAAATCGGGCCAAAACCACTGTTTTGGTCGTAACTCTGCGCAGACATATCAGAACGCTACGCCGTCTGAACCTAGACGTGCAGGGTCAAAAGGTGGACGCAACAACTGGTCACCTGCATGCATCCGGCATTAAACGTTTGACACACAATGCAAAAACATGCAAATCGGGCCCACGGCCAGTCCACCGATAAACTCCTGCGTGCTGCAAAAAAGCTACAGGAGGTCCCGGGTAGCGTCCAGAACTCTAGAACGGTCTTCAGTCAGCTCCAGGATGGTAGTTTGCCACCAGTTGATGCACCAGTGCCTCCAGGGTCCGCATCAGGGATCTGCACAAATATGGACAGGGCCGAGTGGTCACAGGAAACTGGATAGGTCGACAGGAACCTCACAAATCACAACAAGTAGAAGGCAACCTTTTAGCACTTTCTCTCGTTGACCCTAAGATAGATTTTCCATTATATGAATGAATTGTCAAAGTGTACATTGCCTTGGACCAAAACCTACTAAAAGAGAACAACCTTTTGGGCTACTACGAGAGGAAGGATGGTTAATCATACAATATATAACTGCAGGTGACCTTTTACACCATTGCACAGATCATTGATACGAACCCGACATCGTGAACTCTTTGATATTGAACAAAACTTTGTACTCTCTTTGCGTCAAACAATTGTTGTTGGACTATCCCTGTCGGCTGCTCAAGACAAGACAAAATAATATTCCACATAGGGGGACCTACTTGGTCACATTATGTGCGTTGCATGGAGGCTTTCGCAACATAAGACCACCATTAATCATGTGTAAAGGCACTGGCTGTTTTGTGACTAACTTCTGAACCCAAAACGTAGGCCCTCAGAAAGTGTAGTCCAAGGAGGAGTAGCGAATGGTTGCCTCAGCCCTTTTGGCTGAGACGAACCGCGCCACAAATGGACGTAGTCGTCATAGGGCATTTTTGCAAAACATGCATCTTAACCCTAATCGTTCCACGTGGCATTGCCACGCTGGAACAAGACCCTAGCGCTAAGCTAGGAGTGGAGGAGGAGTGACGCGATGGATTTTCCATCGTGGCACTCCTTTCACCTAGAATCCGGCCACGGAAATTTTGCAGGCTAGAGTCGAACGAGACTCTAGCCTCTTATATTTTTCCGGGCTTTGGCTCCTCGAAACTTGAGCCTCGAGTACCCGAAGCACCCGATAATTATTTAAAGACCATTTTTAACCGTAAAAATGGTCCGTACGCTACATTCCTCCCCCTTTACTTTGAACCTTCCCGGTTCGTCTTTGCTCACGGAGGTTTGATCATCGCGTACTTCATGATACAAACCATGCAACAAGAAGCGCAAACAAGATCACACATGTGAACTCCTGTCATCCGCAACACTGTTGCGTCACGTTCACGCACAATCAACCACACACATGTGGTTTTTGTGATTATTGTCATTTGCGTACAACATCCAGTGTTGATCGCGTGATCCCTTGGCTCTTGCCAAGATGAGACGCGTACAATCCTTGTACGTTTTTCACAAGTGTTAGTGGGTATTTATCGAAGACTCATCCCACGTGAGGATCGATGGCATAGTCGATGCCTTTTGGGACGTACATTGTCAACAACGTCTTGCCAGTTTGGAAGAGAGTACATAGGATGAATTTTCCCACATTTCGTGTGGTACGTGTTCAGCAAACTGTTGTGGCGACGCCTCCTCCCCCTTAGCACGGAGCGTCCCTGCGACGAATTTACCAGGCGTCCCCGCGAAAACCGTCCAGGTCCGCACAACACTTCCCATGTCATTGGGACATGATCTCTTCCAAGGGGTTGCTGTCAAGGTGGTACCTCCTTGCAACATTGTCAGTACGTGCAATCCAAGATCCGGACATCAGTCCTCTCGGTTTGCAACCACGTGTTCATGACCACGCGTAGGTCTACTAGACCTCTTTCAGCACCCGTGGATTGGTTGGCTGAACTCAACCAAGCTCCACCAAGCCCATGCGACTTGCATGCTAGCTTTATCTTAGGGTTGGGAGGCACCAAGGTCCTAAGACATGGTTGCTGAGCACACTTGTTTTTCCTTTCAAAGGTTACACCCATCTTTGAAGGAGGCGGCATTGGTCGTCTGGCACGCGCAATTGTTGTCAACGTCCGTCGTTAGACAAGACAATGCTCCGACCTAGATGATCTTGTTTTCAACCATCTCCTCATTTCTGTCTGAAATGGGTACCGTAGGCTGCCGCTCACGTCCCTGTCAAAGCACACTGCTTTTGAACTAGGTTAGCTGAGATAACCGATCTCAACGACCATGGATTCAATCCAGGAACAAAGTGTTCATCGTATGGTATTCACCCAACGGGTGTATCATGATCACAATCATTGTGGTAAATGTTGGAAGAACACCATTCGGGTGTCAATTCCATGTGATTGTGATCGAACACTTCCGAATCACATCCGGTGATCCTGGAACAACTAGTTCCTAGATTATTTTGTGTTTGTGTCATCGCGTCCAAGGGTTCCATTCGGGAACCCGCCAGTGGATAGTGTTTGCCAAGTTGCAACAATCTGTGTTGCTTCAATGTCTTTTATTGTGTACATTCGGTACTTCTACTCAATAGAGTATTTTCCATATGACGTGTCCGAGGCACTTGTAGAGGGTATCGCCCTCGTTGAAGACATCTGACAAATCACCACAATTCTGGATATCAACGCAGCGACATCCAAAAACATATTGTACTTGCATTCGGCAATGTACATCCACTAAACCATCCCCAAAACCAAGGGGCTTGAGTCACTTCACGATAACCTTTCGGGTCAGTGAAGCATGGTTCGACTACACCGTAGTCATTATGATCTCTCTCGGAGATTGGTTTTGTTCCAACAAATTGGANGTCCGAGGCACTTGTAGAGGGTATCGCCCTCATTGAAGACATCTGACAAATCACCACAATTCTGGATATCAACGCAGCGACATCCAAAAACATATTGTACTTGCATTCGGCAATGTACATCCACTAAACCATCCCCAAAACCAAGGGGCTTGAGTCACTTCACGATAACCTTTCGGGTCAGTGAAGCATGGTTCGACTACACCGTAGTCATTATGATCTCTCTCGGAGATTGGTTTTGTTCCAACAAATTGGATAACTGGTGCTACACCATGCCTAGGTATGACCGAAATCGATCAACATGATGTTTGAAGAGCGAGACGCACACAACTAGTGTGCCATGTCACGATGGCCTCAACTTTGAGACGTTACTCAAAACATCAAAAGGATCTCATGAGAAATATCGTTTCTCAAGGCCCATCGTGAAGTGTCCCTTCATATCAACATTTTTGGCACACTGGTCATTATTTTACCTGTGTGTTGATTATGACTCGTGTGGTCGATCGGACCACCAAGATGTAGGTGCTAGCACATTGTTAGCATAAAGCTATCGGCTTATAGATAGTCTCCACGGTCATAAGTTTTGACGCAAAACCTAGACCTTGACGCAATCCCAACTATGTTGTAGTTGGTTTGTAGCAATCTATGAGATCGTCATAGTTCTCTGGAGCACCATTAAGCAGAAAATGAGTGTCGCTCATTTTCTTTGAAATGGATTTTCACCGAACTGTGGATGAATTTATGTCATCGACGTCGGTTCATGTATTTTTGTCTATCAATGTCCATGACATGTTCACTCATCGAGTGACGATAGACTGAAGGAATCGACTTCAAATTTGTTTACTTTTGACATTCGGTCAATCTTGTCATACGCCAGAATTGACTCTTGCGATCTTCGACCACCGCATTGCGGCATCTCAAATCGTGGAGGACCCGTCGAAGAGTCTCCGCCCCTCTCTAGCGTAATTATAACCTCCATTGAAAATAATCATTGTCTTCTGAACAGGGTTTTGGGTACACTCATGTACCTTTTTATCGTCCGTACCAGTCGGGTAGCACGCTTTGTATCCATCACTCACCGAGTGATACGATGTCAATGGCTGCACCATTGAGTATTGATGCAGGGATGTCGTTCCTTGACACGTTCAATCATGGACCGATGTCTGCATCGGCCACACACTACACACTGTGCATAGGCGGCACGATGACAATCCTTGAGGATTGAAGTTTTGTGATAACAGACCAGATCCGTTTCACATCTGATGACATAGTCATGACACGGACACCGTCATGAAATGACCACATTCGCCTTGAACATTGTGGTGCAACGGGACATGCGACTGTTGTAGAACACGTCTTGCACCCACCAAACCACTTGTTTGGTGAAATGGTGTCGCCATTTTTACCTAGAACATCAGCTGATATCGTCAGCTTGTTCAAATGTCACAAAAACCGTTGTGATCATTTGTTTGTCCAACTTATCCATAACTTGATGTCGTGATCGACGTACCAACAGTTAGTGGATAAGGTTTTTGTTCATGTCGTGCACGTTTTCCACGCATGCCGTGTACCTAATTTCACGTGGCTGAAGTACCATGGTATGAAACGCATACCTTGAGCCATTGAAAAGAGGTTTGTCTTCAGCACTTGGTCATGCGCTCTAACCTCCAGCGGTCATGCAAGCCGTGCATGTCTATAATTGGTGCTCAACCGACTGGGCTTTTGTAGTGCGTTCCATCTATGGACAGGGAGGAGTTCGTCCACCTTTAGCATGGTCTAATTTTGAGGAAATCGTCCTCGTCACACGTGATCCATTCGATAAAATTTGGTTCCTACTTCTTTCGGAAGTACCTTCCCAAATTGCTATCGGCAGGGTGAATGGTCGTCACTGTTGCTTGCGACCGAGATCGCTGTGTTTTTTTTTTTACCGCCGTTCGGGCATACCTCAGATCACCATAGCCGTCTGTGATTGTTTCTAGCCATGCCTGTCGGTTCTCCACTTGAAGGATTCGACAATATGACCATCCTCGACTTCGTCAAGATGCCTTTCAAACATCAAACGACGTGTTTTTAGCGTTTCAAATAACGCGCTTGGCGCACTTGCCCATAGAACCACTCCGCGCATAGATCGTATGCTTTTGTCGAGTGGTCTATTGCAAGTTAGTCTGATGAGGCAACGAGCTGGCTAGTTCTTGCTACTTGACACAACGGGGTGCGATCGGCACCCATGTTATTGTTGCAATCGGCATCTTATAACATGTGTTGTACCATCAACACTAGCATTGCCAGTCCAATCACAGCTCATGGTCATATTGCCTTCGGCACTCGCATTAGTGGTGCATTCGACACCCATGAAAAAAGTGCAACCTACAGCTTTTGCCAATCGTGCAATCGGTGCTTATGACAACGGTGCATTCAACACTCGTGCAATCGGTGTTTATGACAACGGTGCATTGGCACGCGGTTTTGCCGCCGCACTCGTCGGTCATACATTCAACGCTCATGGAAATTGTGCGTTTGGCACTTGCGTGAATGCTATGATTGCATTTTCCATGTTGGTCATATTCCAAGTGCAATTGGCACTTGTTAATTTTATGGGATTGGCCCTCGATTGGGGATTCTCACCATCGTGTGTGTGTGTGTTGAGTACGATCGGCACTCACATCTTCCTTGTAGCAAAAATTGAAGCACAAATGACTTATCCAGTATCCCTCGTGCAATCGGCACCGACGTGGATACGCAATCGGCATTTGTTTTGGTCACATCTCCGTAGACAATAAGCAGTGCGTTCGGCACTAGCATCACGGATGCTTTCAGTATCTGAGATTGAAGTGCCGTTGTCACTTTTTCAGTGGTGTGTTCGACATCGACAAAATGTTTGCAACCAGCACTTGTGCTGTTGCCGGTACTGCAATCAGCACTTTCGTCGATGATGTGGTCGACGCCCGTGTAACCGTGCAACGACGCTCGTTTTGTGCTGTCTGCACATTTCACATTGTTGTGGCAAGTAGGAGCGTCGTTGAGTGGTTGCAACACGTTCGTTGCTGTTTTCGTTTTTCATCAAGAATTCATCTCAATGGACGTCGCCATTGTAGTCTTGCAACCTGGTGCGCGCTGTAATTGTCATTTTGCGTAAACAAAACTGTTAAGGCACGTACGGCCCACATTCAGCCATGTCGTGGCTTTTAACGGTCACCCTTCCGGTTTTTTATTTTTTTCTTTCCACGATCCCCCCCAAACTTTGAGGTTAATGTAGAAAAATCTAGGCACAATCGGTGCTAAATTTCTCACATTGCAACATGCATTCACATTCAGCCATGTCGTGGATTTTAATGGTCACCCTTCCAAGTGAGTTCCGTCCAGGACATGGAAAACTGTCGGTTTTCCTCTTTTTTGTGTTTTGGAACGGGAAAAAAAAATCAGGACTGCTGATTTTTGAAAGAGCTCAACTAGAGCTTTTGGATTTTTGCGTCGAAACCAATGGTCAACTTGACCACAAAATCGGGTTCGACCACCAAATTTCAACGTTCCAGACGTTTTTTAAAACGGTAAACGGTAAACTCCTCAACTTGAGGATTCGCTTGGAATCTTCCAAGCGTCACCTGGTGGTGTGTCGGGAAAATTGTCGGTCTTCCCCATTTTCCATGAACAGGAAATTGTTAAGAAAAATAATTGAGGCCTTCTCAATTTCAAAGCTCAGACTGAGCTACATGCCACGTTTTATGGCAGTCAAAACTGGGTTCAAGTGCAGACGTTATCTCCACTTACGCCGGTCAGCCTTGAAGGTCCAGAGGGGAAAAAAGAAGTCTTCACATTCGAACCACATCACTTGTTTCGAAAGTTGCCACACCCTTCTCACTGCGCCTCTCGCACCAGTTAACTTTGAGCACGCATTGATTTTCAACACGGGCAGTCATGGCCCGTGAAGCGACGGGAGGGTGGGCGGCTTGGCCCGTCCACGGGGGAAGGAAGGGGGCAGGAAGCTTCCTAGCCTCCACCCCAAGCCTCCCCCTCCTCTAGACCGTCTTCCTCGAGAGGGAAAGGGGGAGACGCCCCCTCTGTTGGCCGTCGGCCCTCCCTCGACGAGGGAGAGGGGGGAGGCACCCCCCTTGGGCCGTCGGCCCTCTTTCAACGAGGGAGGAGGGGGAGACGCCCCCCTTGGGCCGTCGGCCCTCTTTCAACGAGGGAGGAGGGGGAGACGCCCCCCTTGGGCCGTCGGCCCTCTTTCAACGAGGGAGGAGGGGGAGACGCCCCCCTTGGGCCGTCGGCCCTCCCTCAACGAGGGAGAGGGGGGAGACGCCCCCCCCTTGGGCCGTCGGCCCTGTGAGAGGGGGGGGGGGAGAGGGGAGAACGCCCCCTCTCCTTCCCTCTGGGCTGTCGGCCCAAATGAGGGGGGGGGGGGAGGCGGTAGGTCACCCCCTCTCCCCCTCCTTGGCGCAATGGGGAGGGCGAGAGGGGACTCGCCCCGATCCTCCCCCCGACGAGCAACGAGCGCTCGGCTCGTTGCTCGTCGCACCTCGACGAGTGGGGTCGGGCGCCGTTTGGAGGACTGCTCCAAACTTTTTTTTTTCTTTTTTTTCTTTCAGTCGGCTCGACGTAGCTGATCTCGGCTTTAGGCTCTCGGCTTTCGGCTCTCGGCAATCTCGCTCTCTCCGACGATCGGGCGGCGTTTGGACGAACTGATCCAAACATTTTTTTTGCTGTAAACTGCGTCGGCGGTTAACATAGTCCGTCGATGTGCAGATCCGACGACTGA
>SZWC01003924.1:68932-91966 GCA_023375785.1 Penium margaritaceum | reverse complement strand
CCTCCTTTCAGAATGCTCATCAAGGAGCACGCGAACCCGAGGCGGCTTGGAAATTGTCCCGACGCGGATCCTGCCAGGAAACCGCCCATGCGCTCAATGCCGTACGTGCAAGACATTCATGGTTTCAGCTTTTCCGTTTCCTCTACATCTTCTGCCACACACCGCCGTAACCTTTGCTTCGTGCGCCGGGAGGCGCACCAAAATCGGCAATCGGTCAAGCGCTGCACAATCCTGGCCGCAAAAATGCAAACCTGAAACTTCCCCACGTGTCAAGTAACACATGGTAAGGTTTTCGGACCTAAACTTTCCAACACGTGTTACAGGCGGAGTGCCTGGTGCAGTGCAGTTCCGCACCAACGGAGCGGCAGTCGCGTTCCCTGTAGCAACTTGAAGCCATGCTGCTGCTGCTACAACGGATAAGGGTGGTCCTTGTGACCACTCTTACCCACGGATAAGGACCAGCCTTTGAATGAGGCAGCATGCTGTTGCCGGCTTGCCAGCAGCAGCCGCTTGGCGTGTGATCGACGGCGGCAGAAGCAGCCCGGCTCGGACGCACCACACTGCGTGCGGCGGTGACTGATCATGATAACGGACAATTAACGGCGGCTCGGCTGCGTTCACATTCAGCGCTGCCCTGCCCCCTAACCACAGCTTGCCACCGTGCCGCTTCCGTGCGCACGCGAGCAACACACAGTTGTCGTGGTTTCAGTTGCTGATGCCGCACGGGGTGCTTCCGTCGCCTACCGCGCCGCCACTAAACTAGTAAGGGACCCGAACCGCCACCACGTGGCAACGCGCCGGATTACAGCGGCGCGAACACATGCGCGCGAGGCGCAGCACAAATGGGGGCGTGAACCGAAGCTTTAATGTTGATTTTAGATTGTAGGGTTCGATTGATGGGTCAATTGCTTCAGCTCGTAAGACTTCGCCAACTAATGCCTCTAACTAGAATGCCTCGAAAACTATTTCCGTCGCCTAAAGCCAGCGGAACTTTTTTGCGATGCCTAGAACTAGTTTCGGCGCTTCGACAGCCGACGAAGTGCGTCAGATGAAATAAAGAAGACTCTCAACGGGACACCAGATCTGCAAAGGTCACATGGGGGCTTCTCAACACAAGAAGCTGGAGAAGTGCATATAAGTGCCATAAAACTACATGGACTTCAGGGAAAAAACGGTGAACATGTGAAAATTTAGATGAAAAGAAGGTCATAAATTAGTGATAACAAAACATTTTACTCTCATAAACAAAGGAGCCATGTCCACTCTTGTAATCTAGATGATGGAGGAGAATAACTTTTATTAACTTTGAAAAATATATAATATTTAAGTTAACGGAAAACTGTTTAAATTCTCTAAAATATTTTTTCAGATATAATTTTTTGTATGGAAAGTAAAATATGATGAGAAAAATGAAAAACTCGACTAAACATAAAAAGGATCAGATCTGGAAATCATAAGGTAAACATGATAATATTATATTATACAAATGGAATTAAATAACATTATGTACAAAGTTCTTTATCTGGATAATAATAATGCAAAGAATTAATAGAATACTTATCTATAAATGTTGAAGTCAAATCTCCTCAATGACTAACGAATTCTATGTTTTTATTACAATCTGCATCATGTACTCCATAAAATTCATCTTAAAAATGTCAAACCATGAGTTTACTTAAATAAAACTGTTTTTTAATTAAAAGGATATACATGTGAAAACTAGTAGAATGTGAAAATTTCAACTCCTTGAATTATTGGAAAAAATCATGGACACGGTTAAGAAAAAATTTTCATAATATTTGTTCTTATGAGAAAAAATAATCATATGATTGCAAATCTTAGATATATGGGAAAATAGTTATATTTAATGTTTGAATTTCTTTTTTATACATTAAAGTAACCATACATTATTTTGTACGGGTAAACTTCAACCATAGACATATAATCAATAAAATATTGGAACAATTCATGTTTCAATGCCTTTGACTCTAACCATGTTGTTTATGATTAATCATCTCCATATTTCTAGAAACATATCATTAACGCCTTTTAATAGTAGGTATAAGTGATGGAATTTAAGATGTTTATGAAAACTTTATTGCAATTTGTCTACTTATAACGTATTAATGAGTGATAAATAAATAAAATTTTGTTGCTTTCATGTGACCTAGTGAACGCATAAAGAAATTTTCTCACAATAATGTCATCATAATAAAATTCACTTCTGATAAGAAAATATGATTTTGAAATGAATCTAAATAAAATGGTCTCACTATGCACATTTTATTTGAATTTCTAAAATATTTTTATTTTTAACATAATATAAAATAATAAAATCTCACTCGTTTTGTGGTATATCACGAATATGTTTATTTTCCTTAACATGAAGAAAGAATCATATGTTGAGTATGTTGTGAGGCATTTTTTGAGATAAGATGCCTCAAACCCCATATCTCACAAAGCATAAAATACCCCAAAGCATAAAATTCTCACCTTGCAGGCCGCCCCAACGGCGTGTTTTCGAGGGGCAATATTTCCCTGCAACAAGAACATTAAATAAATCGATACAGGGGCCCAAGATCTTCCTTACCCCCTATGGGAGGACCCGCTTTCTCGAGGAATTACCTCCGAGGCCCGCATTTAGGCGGCGACCGACAGGAGGGCCATTGGCTTGTTTTGTGGTTCGAGATGGCTGGTGTCGCTATCGGTCAACAACTGCCTGCTTACGAAGGACTCGCTCGACACTGCTCATAAGCATAGCTGAATTCCACAATGAAAAGTTTGTCCAGCATGTAATGGAAAACCTACATCTATATTACAAACTCAAATATATAGAGGAATTTGATCTTAGAACCTTATTGCGAACCACCTAACTGTCTAGCAAACCGCTTTCCGGTTCTTGCGATCATGAATCCGGTGTGCGAACGTACTGAACGAGCGAGAGGCATGGCGCTTTCGGACTTCGCGTGCATTCCTTCTACAACGTGGAGCTATTCTGATTCATAGGAAGCAGCCGAAGGGCCCCCACATCATTGAGATTGGCCGGCAAGGCTCCATTGTTGGCGAGATCGGCCGTCAGGGCCCCATGGTTGACGAACCAGAAAGACGGGCCTTGCAGTCAAACCGCTTGACAGAACAGGGACCTTGGGTCCAACTGCCCCAAGAACATTATGCATTATGTTCAAAGCATGCAAAATCCGGCAGATGAACATAAAAAATGCACAATCAAACAGAACCTTCGAAGTCAAACTCTGAGTTCGAGCTCTGCCAATAAACCATCAACAAGTAGTTTCGAAATTTACAAAATGTGGATGGCCATAATCGCACGGGCTTCACAGGGACCGTATAGCCGTCGAGGTCCGCTTATAACTTTGAACATCACAATTAGGATTGAGCTTCCGATGGGGTAGGAAGCAGATAGGCTCGATATTTAGTGACCTTCCAGCAGCCCATCACCTCGCATGAGGACACAGCCGAAAACGGGATCATCTGACAAATTTATCCTTACACGTCTTTAAGCGTTTTCTTACCCCCGGTCGTAACTGATTGACGCGTGGGAGCTACCTAAGTACCAAAGAAGCCCTGACGCTGAACCCACCCCCCCAACTCTAGAAATCAGGAATGGGAGAGAAGATCGAAGTGTTTCTACCACAGAGTGAAGCAGGAAATGAGAGAAAGTCGACATTCTTTGCTTTGAAGGATTAAGTTAGAGATAAGGGTTGATGTAAGATTGTCTTCAACAGTTCTGAGTTCTTCACGTGTGCATCTTGAGTTTTTTTCTAGGAAACAAGGTGCATAAAAGCCATATATGTCACTGGAAGGCTTTCGCAAAGGTGGTAGTGATCTTAGTAGATGGAAAGGAGGTTGGGTCCGTCCAGCGTTCTTGCCATCTGTGATGGAACAGTGTAGCACGAAGGATAAACCAGGTCCCAGTAAACACTTTGGGTTGAAGGGGACCTAGAGGTAGTTATGGAGTCATGAGGGGTATGTCAGGGAAGAGATTAATGAAGGTCTCCAACGCCAATCGGAGTGGGTGTAAGCGACGATAAAGAAGAATTCAATGTTCAATTGCTTCCTCTTTCACGCACAAGGGGCACGTGTTTGTGGAAAAAGCGGGTGCGCGTTGCGACTGGTATGAAGCGAAATAGGATTTTAGACTGCATATCTCTAGGGCGGAGATCACAAGACGTGCAGACTAAAATCAATGCAGCGATTTAGGATTGATCTAAAAGACAATTCAAATGTATCCCGAATCATCTAGGAGCCCTATGTGGATAAGTAGACTCCGTGATGATTCCCTTTGAATTTGATTCCATGCTTGTGCTCTTTATTGTTCAAGTCAGTTATGTTTCCAACAAATTGGTTTTGTGTTTTCTTTGACGTCTTTTGCACAATCCACTCAGTAAAAAACATGAATTCTTTCTATTGCGCTCCCCG
This sequence comes from Penium margaritaceum, assembly GCA_023375785.1. Taxonomy (NCBI): domain Eukaryota; kingdom Viridiplantae; phylum Streptophyta; class Zygnematophyceae; order Desmidiales; family Peniaceae; genus Penium; species Penium margaritaceum. The sequence continues at coordinate 87,529 of SZWC01003924.1, read as the reverse complement.
TAATACTGGTTTCTGGTACGTCAAATCTGGGTTTTTTTAATGAACAAAGTTTGAGTTCACGTAGAGGCAGCTCTGGTATAGATCAGCATCTATGCAGTCATTTTACCTTCGATGTCTTCATTGTATTGGTGAACCACCTTTGACGTGCAATAGTTGTGTGAAATCACCGGACACTTGAACACATGGAATAGAACACATGGAGTATTCACTTTGACAGCACATTGTGGCTGCATTTCTTGCTGGAGTCCGCACCATGTATGTGTTCTTAAAGCTCTAGCCTAGTGGTGATTATGCTCGTGTGACAAAGGTTTACGAATGTGCCTGCATTCAATGCGAGGTAATATCAGAGAGGTCAAGTGTGCATGAAAAAGACATGGACATAGAAGGCCACGGTTTCCATGACACCAACAACAACGCCGACTATGTTGATTGTGTTGAAGACGTTGACATTTCATAACCCCCGGAATGTTGCCAACCAGGGCAGTTGTGCATGTTTGTGAGATAAAAAGCTGGATTTATTCCATTCATATGCCAATGAGAGAGTGAAGGGTCAGTGTACTTCCATGATGACTCCTTATGATCCATTTTTTGCATCCCAAAACTTTGAAATTTCTACATGCGTGCATTTTAAAGTTATAGTGCAGACTCCTTGTCCTGTTTGTATGGGAGAAATATGTAGCATCTGGAATGAGAGTAGGAAGCTCAATTCAAATACCAAAATCTATATATCATACGGTAAAGTTTCAACTAGAAGAAAATATCTCATGTATATACATGTGTTATGTAATCTGGGACCATGCCCAAATTATGTAAAGTTTTTACGGAATAGAAAACCCTTCATTGAAACTTAATGAAAAAAAAGGTCCATGCTCACATCCACCCACAAATGAAACATTGCATCTGCAACTAGAGCAGCACCAAAACTATCCGCATTTGCGCACGTGCTTATTGCGGGACGCAAGTGCCTCACATATGGAATGGAGCCAGCCAGATGTAATGTATAGCCACTGCAATACTCATCGGTCACCTGTGATCAGAACCGACTACATAGCGTTGTAGGTGCACAATGGACAAACTATCTGAGTGAAGTTTGATAAAAAATGTAAGCATCGGGGAAAATCTAACTGTGTACGATGGTGGGGACCATCCACTCGTGGCGGGTTGTCAGTTCTTCAAATGTTGTTGAAGCGATATCCGGTTTTCATATTGGTGTTAATCCAAACCACTGATGTATACCATGTATAATGTTTGAAGCACTAGAAAATTTGTTACGGTTTTGATGTTTGGATGTGACATCTTTTTTTTTAAATCATGCATACGGAAGATGTATTGAGAATTCCCTGGATGTATTATCACTCCCCTTTTCTACATTCCAAATCGCATCTACATTTCCAAAATACCCACTATTAGGAAATAATATGATAAAATAATCAGGAACCTTACAAAATATCCCATCTCTCCTCTAATGAAAAACTCAAAATTCTTATCATTCCCAACAGAAAAAATAAACTTAAAATGAGGCACGGTATATCAGCATCGCATGCCATGCAACGTCAAGCCATACCCTGGGCCACATCCAAAAGAGTAAAATATGATGTCCCTGACATAAAAAAGTCCCAGAACTTTATGCATGGGCATGTGTCATGACTCCCCGTATGACGACCTTCGGATTTCTCCGCCATTCAACAGCGGGAATTTCGGCCAACTGCCGCAACCTTTGGTGTTCCAATGCATATGGTTATGAAAAATTCAACCAGCTTCTTGAGCATAAAAACACTATTGCTAAGAGTATAAATCATTTGACAAGCTTTAATTGACTGCTCCATGGCACAGGGACCTATAAAGAAGCACCTCATTATTCTCCAAAGCCCTGAAAACGCGACTTCAAAACGTGGCTTTGTATGCGTCGCTTGATCCAACGTCGACAATCCCATATATGCCTCATTCTTGTTTCCACACTGTTAAATATGTGCCTGACACTTCCAGCGCTTGTCATAAAACTATAGCTATATTTAGGTGCAAATTGCTCTATAATCTCACTTTTCTAAATATTCTTCTACTACGCAACTTATATCTGTTTTCCCTCTATGTTTCCATGGACATAATACTTGCTAATAAAGAACAACGATGTTTGTGTTGTAATGTGAGCTGTTCTAGCCCGTGTGTACAGATGAGTGTGACCATTCGGTCATGCCTATAACCGTAAATTTCCACGATGTAGACCGAGCTAACATCAGGGTATGACATCCCTGATTTGCACGAGTTTCTCAACTCCACACATGGGCACTTTTTATATTCATAGTGCACTATGCAATTACCTCTGGGTTTTTACACCGATCATCCGTCTGAATTCTGACAAACTGTGCCAACCTCTTGTGGTTTGGTCCAAATGATTTTGGTAGGTTTGACCAATTTATAGAATTGTCACTAAACTTCTGGAAAACCATATTGATCCATCAATACTCTTTGCTCGACTTCTTGATGTTGCAGAATTTTTGTACACAAGCGTCGACGTTCTAAAAATTCCCTCTGCATCTCAAGAGGTATTCTCAAAGAAACCGCTCACGTTGCAATATGGCATGCGTCGCTTGACTTGAACACCAAAGACCAAAAGTAAGACCCATTCTTGTTTGTGCTCTTATATGTACACACACACACACACACACACACACACACATACACACACACATCTATATATACATGTGTGTGTGTGTGTGTGTGTGTGTGTGTGCGTGTGTGTGTGTGTGTATGTGTGTGTATGTATGTGTTTGTGTGTGTGTTTGTGTGTGTGTGTGTGTGTACGTGTGTGTGTGTGTGTGTATATATGTGTGTGTGTGTATGTGTGTGTGTGTGTGTGTCTGTGTGTGTGTGTGTGTGTGTGTGTGTGTGTGTGTGCACTCAGCACCTATAAGACTAAACAAATACACTTATTTCTTAATCACTCGTGAATCAGGTTTCTCATTTTCCTAAAATTTTCTTTTGATGCGCAACTTCTACCAGTGTACAAAATTTGCTCTACCTGACCTAATGCATGGCAACAAAGCACGATGGTACTAGAGGAACAACCGATAAATTTACTCTTATGCGAAAACCTTACACATGTCTTCCGTTTATCTTTGTCATCCAAAAGATTTTAGATCTTGCAACGTTGAAGCTGACAGGAGTAAGCGCATCCATCGATGAGTAGCAGTAAGCCAACAAAGAATCTACCGCTAGAGGGACAGAAGTAAGCGATTCGTGATGCTCTCTAGGCAACCCAGGTAGCAGCGTTGATTCCAGCATTGTGGTGAATGACGTAGCTCCGACGACTCCAATGGCCAATCCAAGGACAAACTCCTCAAGCTCGACAATACCCTTGCCTTTGTTATTGCCTAAGAGGACACCTGTTACAATGGGAGGAGGATCCACTTGATAGGCTCGCATCAGTGATATCTTATACGTAAATGTATGGGGACTTAAAACAGTCAAAAAGTGACCACAGTTATGGAGGAGCTCCATAATGCATGTATGCAAGAAGTAGTACGCACCATTTGAAACAATCAATTTATGAGTGAATCTCAAGTCCGACATGTACTCCTCTAGTCGTTCAATTGGCTGATGAGCTTTGAGGGTTACCTTATTTTGACAGGGGTCATCACCAACGAGGACAAAATTGACCTTGTGGCCGTTGTAGGGCATTGATTTTATGGTCTAATCTTGAGAACACCCAACAAAAACAGGATATAAGACTTCACTAGAAGACTTCAATGACTTGGTGTGTGTTATCCTCACAATGTTTTTTCGGAAAATGTACATACCTTTGGCCCACAGTACAAGCTCAACGACTTTGCCAATAGTCCAACATGACAAAGCATACATGGCATTTCTCAAGAGGGTTTTACAGGTATTGTATCTACTTGACCAAAGGTTCGTAGCTGCCATATCCCTATTTGAAATTTAAGTATCCCATTTGCGTCAGTTGAAAAAAAGGCACGACACCAGGCTCGCTTGCCATCCTCAATCAGCAACATGTGTCGTCGATCAAGGATGGGGAGGAGGGTTATGGTTGCTCCATCATGACTCCCGCTCCCTCACCATACCCAGATCGAGCGACCGCCCATTTTTCTTTTTTCTACTTTTAAATGTGTAAATTTCCATGTTGAAATCTTCCCTCCGCAGTTGGAGCCAGCACAAAACATACAACCTTGGCTTGGGCGGAAAAAAGGTGAAGTGGTCAATTGATTGCAATTGAGCAAAACCAATTTTGAGATTTCCATTTTTTAATAGCATGCAAACCTCCATGTTTCTAATTTGAACCACTTCTAAGCCCTATCCAAAATAACACATGGGATTTTGGGCTTAGTTTTGCACGGGAACCTATTGGGTGCAGTGGTAGCAGGATCCATCAGGTTCCCTTTCCATGCATGGGGGGCCTTGGACCCCCCTGCAAACCCAACACAACCCCCCCCCCTTAAATAGTCACAAACCCTTCAAATAATACATTTGTGAAATTTCAGTAGATTTTTTTATGCCAGCACTCTGATGCATGCATGCACGTTGCATGCATGTCCTATGCATGCAAAGTCGAAGTTGTAATCGCATCATATTCTTCCACATGCATCGTTCATTTTCAATGAGTTGTGGGTATGGCGTGGTTAAAGAGTAAAGATTTGTATACGTGATTATATACCTCAGATTTTTTTTACAACAGCTCTATAGGTAATCTTGTGGATGTGGGGCTGAGATCCCATTCACAAGACTATCATTGGCAGTGCAACCTCCTCCAACAAACTTTGTTTTCATTAGAACAGCAACCTCAAGTGAAATACTTAACAAAAAACTAGGATACTTAACGTCAAGTTCTACGCACGATTGTTGCTTTTGACCGGATCAACAGTGTCGAATACATTGCTTTGAGACGTGAATCTAATGGCTTGCGGGCCCAATGCCACAATTCTTACCATGACATGGGGAAGTCCCAGTCAACGGACACCTCAAACCCGGAGGAGATCTACGTCGTAGACCAATGGCTTTGTTGCCCTTTCGAGAAGTCTGGTCACCTCTTATACGAATGCCAAAAATGAAATTGGTAGACCTTAAGTAGAGGGAATTCACTGTGAAATCAAAGGAGTCAAGAAGCTATAAAGGAAAAATTAGATTACTACCCTCTTTTTGTCTGTAAATTCGTGTGCCAAACTATCACTGTAGCAAACACACAAGAACCTTGGCCCACTGGGCCACAACCGCGGTACTTGAGGGTCTCCGATCCTCAAGTCATACCATAGGCTAGGACCTGTTTAAGCCATGTGGCACACTGGCACTACATGCCTCCCACACTAGAATGGACCTTTCCTTGGTGTCCATAATGGGTGTCAAATCCCGGTGCTTTGATAAAAAATGTAGCAAACGGACAAGAAGTTTGGTCCACTGGGCCAAAACTGTCGTACTTGAACGTCTCCAACCCTCAACTCCTCCCATCCACCAACCCACGGGCCAGGACCTGTTCAATCCACGTGGCACACCTGGCACTATAATCACCCATTTGAATGGCTCTCAATGCCACAGATAAGGGTTGCAAAGATTGTAAAGTTTGACAAAAGGTATGAGTACGATCAATTGCAGATAGTCCAGTGGATATGAAAAAAATCAAATATGGTACCTAAGTTGCTAGATGGTGAGAGGGGCTCATAACATATTTATCCACAACCATACAGTTCAGAAGTTCGATTTATGTACTCGACACAGTGGCATTTTAAGGAAACAAGGTGACAGACCACTGAAGATCCATCGACATCGCAAACCACTCTGGCTGCAAATCGGAGAGCGGCATGCTAAAATGGTCCAGAGGACCTGCCCAATGGATGACCATGGATTAATCTTGGAGGAATATTTCATGTAGAAGCGTAACCCACAAGTTGATTGGTCCAACAGAGTGCTTTACATCACCTTTGGTGGAAGAAAACAACACCAGCCTCTCCTGAAGTGCCCCATGACGTAGTGATATAAACGGGAACCACCAACGGACAAAGCAACCAAGGAATTTGCAGTAGCCAAAACATGATCCACAACAATGATATCACTACAACCAAAGCAATCAACTCAAAAGTTGGATGGACCTTGACACGTAAGAAGTTTGTACCCGTACCACAGGAGTTTGAACCTTTTGTTCATGGAGTTAGGAGAGTTTCTAGGACAAAATCTTCCCAGAGTTGCTTTTGCAATGCGATGAAGATAAAAAAATTGACCCGCAGTTAATTAGTAGACTGACAGTGAAGAGGACCTCTTGGATGAGCAATTATGAACTACCTAAGCTGAAAAAACAACTAAACCGGATGCGCATTCGGAGTTTAAGCAAACCATTCATCCTACCACATGTAGCTCGGTTGCTTTTCTTAAAAAGGATAAACAGACTAAAGGGAAATGAACACCCTAACCTTTGGAGATCATTACGCTTGAAAGGCAGACGAACTCATTGTCTAACTCTAAGGAACGGTGAATCTTACCAAAGTTGACTTACGGAATGGGCATCGTCAGATCCACCTATTTGATCAAGACATCAAGAAGACAATATAACCTACATTCTACATGCACTTTGATTTCATTGTTATTCTTTCCACTAAAAAATTCAGCTGTAATGTTTATGGAAATAATGAAAAATAATTTTACGGCATACCTCAACAACTCTTTCATCACGTATCTCAATGAAATCTTGGTGCATAGCTTAGGAGGCACACTAGACATCTCTGAAGAGGTCCTCGTTGTTTTACAATGGTTCGTTGTTTTACAACGAGAGAAGTTAAATAAAAAAACTCACTTAATGTAAATTTTGTCACCATTTTATCAAGTTTTTATGTCTCATTATCAGTGATGGACAAATTACTGTGGACTTGAAGGCAGTGGAGGAGGTCGCTACTTGGCCACCCACCAATATTGAAGATTTCCAATAGTTTTGTGGGCTTTGCATAATTTACTGTCAATTCTTATGGGACAATGACAGAGTGGTAGCGCCTCTCTTCCTTCTCACTCGTCAAACCACCAAGTGGAGTTGGGGGAAAATTCAACAAAATGTGTTGCAATTTCTGAAAAATGATACGACCTGGTTGCTTACCTTACAATCGGAAGAACTAACGCTGGGCTATAAAATTGCCACTGACAAGTGTGCTCAAGGAATCAGATCCATTCTCCTCCAACACATTGGCGGTGTAGAACAATGATCACAAACATGTAAAAGACAACTATACTGATGGGAGCTAAACTATACAGTGCATGAGAAAGTAAATGTTGTGGTCATGAATGCGCTCAAGACGTGGCTGTGCAACATGGATTTTTGATAATGCATTTTCCGCACCAATCATCGTGTGCTAAAAATTCTCAAGATCCCCTCAAACCTGAATTTTGAGAAACTCAATGGATTGAGTTCCTTGATTCTCACTTTGACTTTGACATCATGTATCGACATAAAATCCAGCAGATTCTATAAGTCTGTGACAAGATCGAATAGCTACAATTTTCACGCTACTTTATTAAATAAGACCCGTGACTCGCAGTATTACCTGCGGAGGGATACAAGACGTTGGGCCAACATAAAAGGGCCAATTTTTTTCGACAAACCATACGGGCAATTATGATTTACTCATCCCATTGTACCATCCAAAGATGAGCTACAGCTAATCCTACAGCCAGTTACAGGAGTTCCACGACAGCGGTCCACGTAGACACTTTGGTGAGGAAAAGAAATAGTATTAGTGGGACAAGGTGTAGAACATCACAAACAAGACGTGCGACGTGTGTCAATATCGTAAGTCAAGACAAGCCTGGCCCTCGGGTTTACTTCAACCACTACGAGTACCAAAATATCCATGACCCGATATCTCCATGACATTTTCAACGGGGTTACCCAATACACCAGTGGAGTTTCAAACAATAATCGTGGTGGTCAACCAGTTCTTGACAATATCACACTTCATCTCGATGACGAAAATTATCACCGTCAAGGGAACACAGTTGCTCCTCAATCACTTCATCAGACTACACGACATCCCCTCCTCCATTCCTAATTGGTGAGATGGGATGTTTACTAGATTCTGGCCGAAGCTGATGACTCACCATGGCAGTTGGGTTCAATTATCAAATGCCTTCCATCCCCACGGTGACAGGCAGGCCGAGTCAACCGAGCTCTCCAACAGCTGCTCCAAAATTAGTACGAGCCACATGGCATTGAATGTACAGTCAAGTTACCAACAACCGTTGAGCTTGCATAAAAATCTGTAACCTTCGCGGCCTTTCCCTTCAAGTTCGTTGATGCAAAAGCAGTTGCAACTCTGGCAGGTTTGCAGTGTTCAATAAACATACAAGCAGATGTCATGGAAGGACACCAAGTTCTACATGAGTGATCGTGTCCTACTTAGCTTGGCAAAGAGCATGCTATGAGAGCAGGAGTGGACAAGACTTAAATCTTACTTGCTAGGGCCATTTGTCACCAAGGAGATGCATGCACCTATAATTGACAAGTGTTGCCTACGTGACAGCAATGCAATCCACCCAATGTTCCACATCAGCCGACTCCAACTCTACCAGGACCCAAGCTAGCATTTCCCTTGCATAAACGAGCCTTCGATGCCTCTCACGGAGGCAAAGAAGGGAAGTCAAAGAAATTGCTCGAATCTAGTCATGAGACAAGAAATAAAATAGAGCATCTTGTGAAATCACATGGAACGACACATTGCATAACAACTAGGAGCCCTACGTCAACCTACGGGACGTATATCAACACATCAAGAACCATTCTAGCTCACATTGACCTTTGTCTCGCAATCTGCTGGTATGTTGCCACTAAAAGGGAGGGAAGTATTACGTCCGTGACGTAGACGAGTCCCCGAGCTCTATCCATGGAAATTTACGTCTTTACATTCATGGCCCACCATGCGACATACTCCGGGTTTTTGCACCAATTTGCCATGGGCATTCTAGCCAACTGCCTCAACCTATGGTATTTTGTTCCAGAAGATTTTATCAGGTTCCACCACTTTGTACATGTTTTGTGAGAAATTCCATGAACCGTATCAATACTTTGATATCCTTCTCCTCAATCTTTCAGTGGTTGCTTATGTGAAGCAACTCGATATTAATAAAGCCCTCGGCTTTTCAGCAGTGTTTTGGAAAACAACCTCTTATGACATGGTATCACATGTGTGAGAAGATGAGTGGAAGCTTCCTAGCGACACAGCCGCCAACTAGGCGTCAGTGCCTGGTCAGATGGTGACGACAGTCACAGGTCGTGCACACAATGGCAAGGGTCTGGCTAGGAGACACAAAGGCAAACTGTCAGAATGCTTCAATAGCATTTTCATAGAGAAATGAAAAATGAAAGGTCCATGGCATAAGTACCTGCCGCGATGCACGGCGGGTGTCGCATGCGGCAGTACAAGATCTGTCCTAAAACCGGCCCAAAACCACTGTTTTCGCTGCAACTCTGCGCAGACATGTCAGAATGCTACGCCGTCTGAACCTAGACGTACAAGATTACAAGCCGGACGCTATGACTGGTCACATGCATGCATCCGGCATCAAACGGTGGACACACAATGCAAAAACATGCAAATTGGACCCATGGCCAGTCCACCGAGAAACTCCTACGTGCTGTAGAAAAACTGCAAGAGGTCCCGGGCAACATCCAGAGCTCCGGAACGGTCGTCGGTCAGCTCCAAGCTTGTAATCCACCACCAGACGACGCACCGATACCACCTGGGTCCGCATCAGGGATCTGCACAAGTATGGACATGACCAAGTGGTCAGAGCAAACTGTACAGGTCGACAGGAACGTCACAAATCACAACACTCCCCCAAGACCCGATGGTACGCATGTCCATACACGTGCAGCACTGAGACGAGTGCAAAGACAGATGTGATGCGGACACAGACCCACCCCACACTCAACCACTCTCAGGCAAGGGGCAAAGCCCAACAGAACGAATGGCCACCAGGAACTTTCCGCGTGCTAGTGCCTTCGTCAAGAAATCAGCACGCTGTATGTCAGTGCCAACCCATATGACGGAGATCACGTGTCGCTCCACCACATCATGCACAAAATAATGCTCAACCACAATGTGCTTCGTGCGAGCGTGAAAGACACCAAAGTTTTCCGCAATGGCAAGAGCACTCTATTTGTCGCAACAAAGCACAATGGCAGGTACTGACTGGCCCAGCTCAAGGAACAGGAGTTGCAACCATACCGCCTCAGCAGCCCCTCCACCTAGAGCAACATACTCTGCCTCCGATGAGCTTCGTACAATGCAGTCCTGCTTCCCACTATGTCAGAACACACCGGTACCACCAAGCAGGAACACGTAACCGGTGCGACTGCATCCATCTGGGCTCAAGGCCCAGTCGATGTCAGTGTAGCCGTCAAGGACCACCGAACACTGCCCGCAAAAACATGAGTCCGAGGTACGATGTGGAGACAGCATACCACACCACTTGCACAACCGCGTGAAGGGCTCTGGCGCATGGAGCCTGCGAGAACTGGGCAAGGTGGTTGACGGCAAAGGCGATGTCCGGACGTGTGGTAGTGGCTAGGTACATCAGAGATCCGATGAGACGGAGGTACAAGGTCACATCCACTGTCTCCCCTAGCTGTGTGGGATCGTCCACCTTCAGGCATCCTGCGTGTCAGGTTTGAGAGGTGTGGAAGCCTTGGACACTGCGCCAAGGAGGTCGCTGAAACGCTCCCCCACAACACGTGCGTATCAGGCCTGATGCAGCAGTAGCGTCCGACGTCTGCGATCTCGCACGATCTCCATGCCAAGAAACATCACTGCAGAACCAAGGTCCTTCATCATGTAGGCAGTCTGGAGGATAGCCTTGGCCTCCTTCACGGCCTCCAGTGAAGGAGACTCAATCAGAAGGTCTTCGACATAGACCGGGATGCCGGTGAACCGCTCAGGCATCCGTCAGATGAAGAGAGAAGGATCTGCCTCACTCTACACATATCTCGCACGAGTCAAGGTGCCAGTGATCTCCTTGTTCCAACACCGAGGAGACTACTTGAGGTCGTACAAGGACTTGCGCAAACGCTAGACCTTGTCTCCGTCCTCAAAGCCAGGTGGCTGAGCCACGTAAATCTGCTCATCCAGAGAGGAGATTTCGTTCCTCCTCATGGAGGAACGTATTGTTCACATCCATCTGGTGCAGTTCCCAGTCATGCTGAGCCACTACACCGAACAGAGCTCGAGTTGAGGTCATACAGCCGATAGGGGTACAGGTGTCAGTGTAATTGATGCCCTCGATCTGAGAGTACCCCTTGATGACCAAGCGGGCCTTCTGGCGTTCCAGTGAGTCATCCGGCTTCACTTTCTTGCAAAACACCCACTTGACCTCAAAAGCCTTCCTCTGAGGTGGAAGGTCGACTAGCTCGTAAACTCCGTGCTCTTGGATGGCGCGAAGATCATCCTTGTAGGCAGCACGCCAAGCGTCAACATCCTATGATAGGAGAGCTTCCCTTAGTGTACCCGGGTCAGGTGCCATAGAGGGAGAGCTCTGCGTGGCAAGAGCACACGCCTCAGTGCTAGGTGTGACCACCACAAGATCAGCAACTGCATCAGAAGCGATATGAAACTTGCGAGTGATGAGATCGTGCCCTACTGGACACGCTGGATGTACCTCTATGTACTTAGTGCGAACACTCAGGCCTAGGGCCTTTGTGCCGGGATCACCACTCGCGATGCTGTGAGTGGAGCGCCTAGGTGCGGGACCTGACACTTGTAGGGCTCCGGAGTCCAATGGTCGAAGACGACCTCCAGGCTCACGGGAGTAACCTGGGCTCGAGGGGCGCACCTCAGGCTCAGGGACAGGCACGACCACAGCGCGTGAAGGCTGAGGCAAAGGAGCTGGTGATGTCGTGCGAGGAGATGCGTGTGTGGGAGACACGGGACTGGGTGTGACAGTAGGAGCAGGTGAGGCAGGACCATGCACAAAGGCAGGAGTAACGACGGACATAGGTACGGTCACAGGAGTATGCACAGGTTCAGGATCATGGGTTCCTGTGGGGTGCAGAGGTAAAGGGGTAGAACCTCGCTGTGCTGAGGAGGTATCTGGGCCGACAGCGATGATTGCTGGGTCATCGAGAGCCGGAGACCGAGAAGTGAAGGGAGCTCGAATGGACACATCAGCCTGGCGAGAGATGCTCACAGGCGCAGACTCCCCCATCCGTCAAGAACCCTCACATGTAGGAACATGCGTGGCAGACAGCGACATGATTGATGTCAGATCACGGTAGGTGAGGGACTCAAAGAAGAGCGCGTCGCGTGACTCAACGATACGACGATGAGCGGGGTCCTAAAAACGCCAGGCCTTCGACCGCAGGGAGATGCCTACGAAGGCACACAAGCAACCCCGTAGTGAGACCTTCGACCCCAGCTGGTCCTCGGTGTACCACATTGAAGCCAAGGATCCCCAGACGCGAGCGAGGCGCAGGTCATCACGGTGGCCAAACCAGAGCTCATACGGTGTGACGTGGTCCAGAAAAAGGACTGTGCAAGAGGCGGTTCCAGATCCAAGTCATGTAGACGAATCCTTCAAAAGAGAAGGACTCCGGGAGACCACACTCTGACCGCATAGCGTGAACGGAATCCTCCATGGTGTGCTCAGAAACACCGTTCTGCTTAGGAGTAGCAGGAGTGGAGACCTGGTGAAAAATTCCCGTGCTCGGCAAAGAAGCCGTCCATCTCGCCGAGAAACTCACCGCCGCGATCCGAGCGGAAGGTATACAACGTGTGACGGGACTGGCGCTCAGCCATCACTAGCCACAGGCAAACCGCGAGAGCGGCGTCACTCTTCTGGCAGAAGCTGTAGACCCACCGCATCCGGGTGAATTCATCAGTCAGGGTCAGGACGTATCGACCCCAATCGGATAGAGACTCGACGGGAAGAGGACCAAGAAGGTCAGAATGGGACTAACTCGAGAGGACGAAGTGCGCGAGAACGGGAGTCAGGGTAGGTGCAATGATGCATCTTACCCTGAGGGCAGAAGAGACAGTCGTTGTCAGGCGGCTTCTTGAAAGAAGCTACATCAAGACCAAGGACGGGTTGTGTCCGAATAAGCTTCGATACAGTGTCGTAGCCTACATGACACAAACGGCGATGAAGCAATCCCTGGTGATCATGAGACAAAAATCCAGTGACAAAAACACGAGCTGAAGGGGAAGGGGTGCAAGGAGGAGAAGTCCGAGAGACACGATATAAGTCATCCACAACAGAGGCACGAAGCACGACGCTATGAGTGTCAATAGCAGTCACAGTCACGCAGTCTGCACTGTGCTCCACAGAGACTCCCATCAGTGCACAAGTACATACAGAAAGCAAACTGGGCTCAAGGTCAAGCACACACAGCACCTCGGAAAGATACAGGGAGCCAGATGGATCATCAAAACACACGACCCCAACACCCTGGACTGGCAAGGACTGACCAGAGCCTGTGCAAACGGAACGAAGAGACGCGACAGGGCCGAAAAAAACGAAGTCGCTACGACAATAGGGTCATGCGATGAGTGGCACTGGAATCGATGATCTAGATGCCACCGGAATCACGACTGGATGCCATCATTATACAACGGAAAATGGAACACTCGGCATTACAAGGACGCTTGGCAGCTCGTGGGGAGGAACGACGAAGGGCAGAAATGTGAGACTCATGAATCCAATCGGTACAGTCAGGCCCATCGTCATCACATGCCGACTGTGCCCCCCCACACGAGTCATCCCGAGCCACAAGAACAGACGAAAAGACAGTCTGTGAACCAGCCGGCTGTAACAACACACTCGCACCTCCCTGAAAGCGAAACGCCACAAGGTGGCGGAGCTGGGCCATGGTGCGGTCACGTGGGTCTGGGTCGCCGTTGCTTGCCGGTGGTGAAGCGGGAACCGCTACAGTCGTGGTCGCCGCGCGCCTGGAGGATGTGCTTCTCGACGTAGAACGTAGTGCGTGTGCAACCTGAAGCCCGCAAGTACTCCGCGCCCAGTCGAGCGGCTATTAGCACTCGGTATAGCGATGGGCTCCTCCACAGTTGTAGCAGTGAACAGAGCGTCCATTGCTACTACCCGATGACGACTGCTGTTGTGACTGCTGCTGGCCCAAGGCGCGCTGTCCCTTCTTCTTCTTCTCCTGTGCTGCTGTCGCGAAACCCTGTGTCTAAGTCGGTGTAAGCAGGATGGAAGAGGAAAAGGAAGATGAGGACGTGACAGAGGATGGAGAAGGGGACTGCAAGAGGGGCGTCGGTGGTGATGCGACGACTGCTACAGCAAGGGGAGTCTTCTGATGAGCCACGGCTGCCTCACGGGCAAAAGTCACCTGGAGGAAGAGCTGGTGCGCCCAGGGAAGAAGCTGCATTGAGGCCAAAAAAGGCTCGAGCACAATGTCGCTATACCTCGTGAAGATGTCTGTGTGCTCAAGGCCAATTCCGAGCATGATCGTATGAAGCGCCCACATCTGTGTGCCTCTTGAGGTCCCAAGGCGCGTATTGATGCGCATGGCGCGTCGCCAGTAGTCTGCTGCAGGCTCGGCAGGCCCATGATGAAGGGAGTGAAAGGCACAAATATGAGCGGCACGAGTGGCGTGCGTCTCTGTAGCAAGCAGGGATAATGCCAGATCCCAGCCCCCGCGTGGATCAACGCCGGTGCTTGTACCGGCCTCGCCAAGGAATGAACGAAAGTCGATGACGGTCTCGCACGGCATGGCGTAAAGGAGTCCGCGTATCGCTTGTGGGGGTGGTGTCTCGAAGTCCTTGGGTAGCCGCTCCGTACGGAGAGCAACCACAGGCTGAGAAGGACGAGGGATGGGGAAGATACCTACAAGAGGGAAGTCGCTGGGGTGGAGGTCAGGCGACGATCGAATCTCGGGAAAACGAGATGTGTAAGGGGTTCAAGAGCTCGTCTGAAGTTGGCGGAGACGCTCCTGAAGCACACGAATCTCACGCTCGGGGGAGTCGCCCTCCATGCCTGCCATGTCTGGATCCTCATCCCAAGGATCATGAGGTGGCGGGTCGGATCCAGCTCCTGTCTCCGGTGCTGGAGCTGACTGTTGTGTAGAGTATGCGACACAGGCAGCTCCCTCGAAGGTTTGCCGTGGGACTATGGACTAACGACAAGAAGCTCAGTGAGTGTACGGATGGTGTCAGTCTGCTCTTGCTGTAGGCGACTCACCTCGTCCCGCTGGCTCCACATGTCCTCAATAGCCTGCGAGCGTGGGCTCATGACCTCTGAGGAGGAAGAAGAGGGATCTAGTATCCTCTTTCCCTCATCACCGGATGGAGCCATGTCACCACTCATTATAGGCCGAGATGTCAACATGGTCGGATTACAGAAATGTCAGCGTTTCTCGAGGAGGTGAAACGCTGGCCACTTTTGACTCTCCGACCAAAAAAATTGACAAGCAAAGTGCTGACATCAGCAGGTGGTTGCTGACATCAGCATGACCTGACGATTTCAGCAAGAAAAATGCTGACGTCAGCTCCCCTCCTTCCTTTTTGTTTTTTTTACAGCCCTCGCTGTTGTTGCCTCACAGTGCAGGGGGTGGCTGCTCCGCAACAGCCGCGCGGAAGTTGCGCGGATGCTCCGTAGAACCTTGTGCCCGGCTGCTGCTGCAACCCCGGCACCTGCAGCAGCAGCCGCGCGGTTACTTGCGCAGCTGTGGCAGCAGTTGCGCACTGTTGTTGTGCTGCTGCTGCAGCTGCTACGCGCTGCTGCTGTAGCTGCTACGTGTAGCTGCTGCTACGCGCTGCTGCCGCCGCGCGCTGCTGTTGCGGTGCTTCTCTATTATGTTGCTGCTGCTGCTGCTGCTATGTGCTGCTGCTTCTGCTGCTATTGCTCAATGCTGCTGCCCCCCGTTGCCGCTGTCGCTGCGCAGCGTTGCTGCGCGCTGCTCTTGTTGCGTGCTACCGCTACTGCGCGCTCCTGCTGCCGCGAGCTACTGCTGCTGCTCCCAGCCACCGCTTGCCGCGTCTATGGCCTGCTGCCGCCACTGCTGATGCCAATGCCAGCAGCTGCTGGCGGCATCCGCCTGATGCGGATGTCACCTGCTGCTGGTGGCTGTTGCTGATGCACTCTCAAGTGGGTGACGTCGCCGGTAGTCGGGTGTCGTCGGCATGTCCCCGTGGATCGGCAACAGCGGTGATGCTCACTACTGCTGCTCTGCTGTGTCTCTGCTGCGCAGCTCGACGAGAAGTGTCTCACCACTCTGATACCATGAGAAGATGCGTGGAAGCTTCCTAGCGACACAGCTGCTGACTAGGCGTCAGTGCCTGGTCAGATGGTGACGACAGTCACAGGTCGTGCACACAACGGCAAGGGTCTGGCTAGGAGACACAAGGCAAAGTGTCAGAATGCTTCAATAGCATTTGCAGAGAGAAATAACAAATGACAGGTCCATGGCATAAGTACCTGTCGCGGCGCACAGCGGGTGTAGCACGCAGCAGTACAAGATGTGTCCTAAAATCGGCCCAAAACCACTATTTTGGCCGTTAACTCTACGCAGACATGTCAGAACGCTACGCCGTCTAAACCTAGACATGTAGGATCACAAGTCGGACGCTACGACTGGTGACATGCATGCATCCGGCATCAAATGGTGGACACACAATGCAAAAACATGCAAATCGGGCCCACGGTCAGTCCACCGAAAAACTCCTACATGCTGCAGAAAAACTGCAAGAGGTCCCGGGCACCGTCCAGAGCTCCGGAACGGTCTTCGGTCAGCTCCAAGCTGGTACTCCACCACCAGACGACGCACCTGTACCACCTGGGTACGCATCATGGATCTGCACGAGTATGGACACGACCGAGTGGTCATAGTAAACTGTACAGGTCCACAGGAATGTCACAAATCACAACAATGTGTTGCTTGACTCGAACGTCCAAGACCCAAAGCATGCCTCATTCTTCTTTGTGCTCTTGTACACGTGTGCTTGAAATTTCCGACATTCTTCATCAAAGTGCACATCTTATTAAATATAAAGATCATCAAGTGTCCCTTTGTACCATATCGTCTTGTGCTCCGCGACTACACAACTCACAATCTATGGATGGACGACTACACAACGGCGCTCGAGTCTCATACACACCATAGCAGCTGTCCTCCTACTAGGAGGACAACTGCTATGGTGTGCACGAGACAATCTAGGACCCTTTGTTTTTTTCCTGCTCCGATTTTTCTCATTGGACTGGCCATGTTACCACTTCAAATTGTTTTTACATTTCATATCCACTCGTTGATGATGGATTAGGAGTGTGTGCAGTTATTTTGGCGGGCTTAAGATTATGCATCCGTAGGATTAGGTGTTACTTCAGTGGCATGTGTGTGCACTGAGATGTGGTCAAATGAGTATGTCTTGGCCGGTTTAGGACAAATGGACTAATTGTGGCATGCATCCTGTCTGGTGCTCTCGGCAAATGTTTATGAAATCTACGCTTCATTTGTCTTGCCCTCGAAGCAGGTGAATCTGTTTTGACACTTGTGACTGATTGCTGGTTGCTCACGATTCCTTTGTGAGGCCCTCTCCTCTTGCCTCCGTAATCGACTGGATGAAGATCAGCGACAAAATTTGATTGGTCCAATTAATGCTCTTTGTCACCGGCTGCTCCCCATGTCCTCCCTTTTTTTCCCCTCTTGCTTGTCAGTGGTCGTCTAAAAGAGTCTTTTGGTGATTCCGCTTAAGTCTCGTAACGAATGGTGTCTGTTTACACGTGAAACAAATAGCTGTAAGTAGGCTAATCTAAGTGAGAAAACAGAAAAAATTCTTTGATTGAATTAGAACCCTTTTCATATCCATATTCCTAGAAATAAGTGCCATTGCTATTGAGTTCATTATAGGCCCTCTAAATCCAAAGGTTCTCAATCATGCATGTGTCATTGTTTTAGCTACTCTCTTCCATGTCATCAGCAAAAAAATTGGGGAGGAATATATTTATCACCAATTTCAAGGTGAATGCCACCATTGCAAAAGTAGTGAAAAAGAATGTCTGGTGTGTGCCATCCTTTGTGTAGTACAATAATGTAGAAAATATGTCCTGATTGAAGGTTCATTAGTGAATTGAGAATCAATAATTTAGTAATTAATTTATTTATAAATCAATCATACAACCGCCTTTTTCCATCATGAACTTGGGGGTCCGGTGCAAATTTGAGATTCTTTCATGCTTAGGTAGCCCTCCGCCTGTCATTCACAACGAGAAATGTATGACCGCCAGGTTCGGCTCCAATCTGGTTTCCAAATCATCTGGTCTTATTCGAGGCGCGTTACCAGGTGAGCTGACGTTCTTCCGCTCTTTCTTTCCCATCGCACACCGTTGGAACCGTCGACGCGGATCGGCGATGGTCACGTCACGGCCACCCATCCCGGCTGAGTTGGCCGTCCGCCGCGAGAGAAAAAGCAACGAAAGGTCGCGCGCTTTCCGTGCCAACTTCCTCCCTACCTCCTCCCTCAACCATTCGTCTTGTCCAACATCATGCCGGCGTTTGCGGTCAACGAAACGTTCTGCTATAACAATTGTCCGCGCAAGCCGTTGGATCGATCTCTGACCGTCCGTTCCCGCTAGTGTGTCGCGCTTGAGCTCGGCCTCCAGCCGTCC
>SZWC01003924.1:39249-50521 GCA_023375785.1 Penium margaritaceum | reverse complement strand
GCCCTGCGTCTGCGTGGGTGTAGACGGGGTCGAGGAGGAAGAGGAAGATGAGGTCGTGGTGGAGGTGGATGAGGGTGACTGCAGGATGGAAGATGGTGGTGAGGCGAGGACTGCTGCAACGAGTGACGTCTCCTGATGTGCTACTGCAGCCTCGCGGGTCGACGTCACCTGGAGGAAAAGCTGATGCGCCCAAGGGAGCAGCTGCATGGAGGCCGAGAAGGGCTCGAGAACAGCGTCGCTGTACCGGTCGAAGATGTCGGTGTACTCCAGGCGAACTCCGAGCATGATCGCCCGGAGTGCCCACAGCTGTGTGCCCCCTGAGGTACCCAGGCGCGTGTAAATACGCATGGCGCGTCGCCAGTAATCCGCCGCAGGCTCCGCTGGTCCCTGACGAAGCGAATGGAAAGCGCGGATGTGGGATGCACGCGTGGCGTGCGTCTCTGCGGCCAGTAGGGACAGCGCCAGATCCCAGCCTCCACGAGGATCAGCTCCGGTGCCTGTGCCAGCCTCGCCAAGGAAGGGGCGGAAGTCGACGACAGTCTCGCGTGGCATAGCGTAGAGAAGTCCTCGCATGGCCCGAGCAGCTGTCGACACCTGTGCTGGGTCTGTAGTCTGGTATGGGCTGTGGTAGTAAGGCCAAACTCCCTCGGAGGTGGCCCACACCTGAAACAGGATCTCCCAGCAGTCAAACCCATCCTTGATGATGTACCGTGGGGGTGGTGCCTCAATGTCCTTTGGCTGCCGCTCCGTGGGAAGAGCAGCCGCAGGCTGAGGAGGGCGAGAGACAGGGAAGAAACCTGGAAGGGGATAGTCACCGGGATAGTCAAGTGACGGTCGCACCGTAGGCACCACAGGAGATCTGGTGTCCGTCTGCAGCTGACGGAGGCGCTCCTGAAGGACCCGGATGTCATGATCCGGGGAGTCGTCTGTCATGCCTGGCATGAGTGGCTCATCATCCAGGAGGTCTGAAGGTGGTGGGTCAGGCCGAGCACCTGTACCAGGTCCCTGAGCCGACTGCTGTGCAGAGAACGCGACGCCGACAGCTCCCTCGGAACCCTGCCGTGGAGCTGAAGACTGGCCACGCAGAAGCTCAGTCAGCGTACGGGTGAGTGGGTCAGGTCGAGCTCCTGTAGATGGTGCACGAGCTGACTGCTGTGTAGGGATCGCGACGTCGGCAGCTCCCTCNTGGCTACGCAGGAGCTCAGTCAGCGTGCGGATGGCCTCAGTCTGCTCCTGCTGGAGGCGGCGCATCTCAACCTGCTGGCTCCGCAGGTCCTCAATGGCCTGCGAGCGTGGGCTCAGGACGCCAGAGGAGGAGGAGGAGGGATCACCAGTCGCCTTCCCCTTGTCCGACTCCATGTCGCCTCTCAGTATGGACAGACAGGTCAGGTTTGTCGAATTTCAAAACCGTCAGCGTTTCTCGAGGAGTTGAGATGCTGGCCATTTTTTACTCTCCGGCCAAAAATTTGTCTAAGTATGGTGCTGATGTCAGCAGGTGGTTGCTGACGTCAGCACGACCTGATGACGTCAGCAAGAAGAATGCTGACGTCAGCGTCGACGCTGACGTTTTTTTTTGTTGTTCCGCTCGCGGTCCTGCGCGAGCGTGCAGCCGCCCAGTGGCGGCTGCGCGGAGGCTGCGCGGAAGCTGCGCAGCAGCTTCCGCCTAGCTGCTGCTACAGCTGCGCAGGCAGCTGCAACAGCAGCTGCGTGGCTGCGTGCGCGGCGGTGGCAGCAGCAGCTGCACGCTGCCGCTGCTGCTGTTGCGCGCTGCAGCAGTAGCTCGCTGCCGCCGCCGCCCGCTGCTGCTGATGCGCTGCCGCGCTGCCACGCTGCCGCTGCTGTTGCGCTGCTACGCTGCTGCTGCTGCCGCTGCTGCCGCCG
This sequence comes from Penium margaritaceum, assembly GCA_023375785.1. Classification (NCBI taxonomy): domain Eukaryota; kingdom Viridiplantae; phylum Streptophyta; class Zygnematophyceae; order Desmidiales; family Peniaceae; genus Penium; species Penium margaritaceum. The sequence goes on along the minus strand of SZWC01003924.1, from coordinate 48,640 downwards.
CTGCCGCTGCTGCTTCTGCTGCTGCAGCTGCGCTGCGGCTGCTGGTGCTGCTGCCGCCGCTGCGGCTGCTGTTGCCGCCGCCGCCGCTGCGGCTGCTGCGCTGCTGCTGCCGCCGCTGCTGCTGCGCTGCTGCTGCCGCGGCTGCTGTCACGCTGCTGCTGTGGCTGTGGCTGCTGCGCTGCTGCTGCTACTCAGCTGCGGCGGCGGTGGGAGAAGGGAAGCTGGCACCGCCGCCGCCACGCCTCTCTGCATGGTGGTACGCGTCGCTGCTGCTGTCTCTGCAGCTGCGATCTCACGTTGACGGTGGTCGACCGTCTCCAACGGGTCCCAGAAGATCTGCTGCAGCGGTGACTCTCACTGCTGCTGCTCTGCTGCGTCTCTGCTGCGCAGCTCGGTAAGATCTGTCTCACCGCTCTGATACCATGAGAAACTGCTAGGAAGCTTCCTAGTCTTGCTGCTGCTGACGTGGCGACACTGTCCAGTCAGCTAACGCATTAGCAAGCAGGCAGGTGCAAGAAACAGCAAGGATCAGGCTAGGGAGACGCGCAAAGTCTCATAAGCTTCAATAGCTTAGTAAATGCAGAGAGGAATGACAACTGACAGGTCCAGGGCATAAATACCTGCCGCGGCGCACGGCGGGTGTCGCACGCGGCAGTCCAAGAGCTGTCCTAAAACCGGCCCAAAACCACTGTTTTGGCCGTAACTCTGCGCACACATGTCAGAATCCTANGCCGTCTGAACCTAGACGTGCAGAATCAAAAGACGCACGCAAAGACTGGTCACATGCATGCATCCATTGACTGACAGCGAGTATATAATGCAAAACATGCAAATGGGCCTCATGCCCAATCCGCCGAAAGGCGCCTGCAAGACGTAGAAGGCACAGCAAGGAGTCCCGGTGACATCTGGGGCTCTGGAACAGTGGTCGGTCAGCTCCAGACGGGTAGTCCGCCGCCTGTCGTCGCGCCGGTGTCACCAGGGCCGCCTGCCTCAGGGATCTGCACGAGTATGGACACGGCCGAGTGGTCACAGTAAACTGTACAGGAACGGCACAAAGCACAACAAAACTAATTCTAGATTAGCATCGAAGAGAGTTGACACCGAATGAGCATCTCCTCCACACCACTTTTGACTGAGCTTTCGCGTGTGCAACTGTTTGTTGAGTCGATTCCACTTCATGTGGGTCAGATTGAGAGAGCTCCGTTGCGCTGCCCAAGCTCGTTCAAGAGCAGCGACAAGCGGAGAGATGGCGGAGGTGGATGTTGTGTTGTGGGTTGTCCCCGTCTGCTTGTACAGCTGTCTGTGACCATTCTGTCGTGTTGGTTATGTGTCATACTACACAGTGACCTCTGGCCTCGTTGCACACACACCTCACTAATGCTACATGCTGCTTCAATGTGAGGACATGGCTGCACAACAGGCCACCCCCTCGCACCAAGTGGCCGAAGCGCTTCACCAGCCTTGCATGCTCTTGTGCCTCAGCCAAATACACGTGCCTCATGTTGGTTTGTGCACACTTCTCATTGTGCTCTGTTGTTTCCTCCTAGCTTGTATACATCAGCCTGCAGATAAATGACAGCGAGATGGGACGCTGCTGGACCGTCATCCGGTGGAGCCGACGTACGCTGAGGTCTGCACGCGTTAAGCTGGAGCCTCTTCCCTCAAACGCCTGACATGCTCAGCTCCATCGGCGGGCCTCCTCAACAGTCACGATGCTGGCGGTCACTACCTCCGCAGACACTACATGCACGCGTCTTGTGCAAGATCTGACTGCACGGTTGCACTTGTAGCGTCATGTTCTGCTCCGGGTCCGAGTTTCAGATTATTCGGGCACCGTTGTCGTTGGGATCATTCTAGCCTAGACGCTGCCTCGGTTGAGGCAGTCATAACTCCTTGATGTTATTTTCCTGGATGAGTCTGACCACACGACTGCGTTTGCAGCGTGGGTATTTAGGTATGGTCCAGTTTTAAGGAAAAACGGATGACGCCCGAGTTTGGGGCTGTCGACTGCCTGGCAGGGCTCACCGAGAAAACTCAGCTTGCGAGGAAAATAGAGGATTTCCTGATTGGTTGGTAACCTGAGTAACAAGCTCTACAGAGCTAAGCTAGGCCTAGTTCTGTGAGGGGTCTCTCAGTTGCTTATCCATTCATTCTCAGTTCTGTCTGCCTTTTTGGTGCTAACTCCTCAGCGCTCTCACAAGTCTGAGAGTAGCTAGAGGGTGCTGCAGTGCAAAGGAACGAGCGTGGGGCCATGCCTACTCCAACCACAATGCAGCCCCAACAAGCCGCTCTAGGATAGTTTCCAGCTTGGTATCAGAGCCAGAGCGCAGCAGAAGTAGTGGCGAGGCGTACAGGTCTCAGTCAACGCCGTCGGTGATTGAAACGCGCCTGTGCAGGGAAAACTCTGCCGCAATGTTTCTGACAGAGTTAACCCGCCGGGTGGCATCGTCAAAACGCTCCCGACGCGGGGGAAACACTGCCAAAATGTTCTCGGCAGCACAGACTCTGCGACGACGGTAGCATTGGCGGACTCGCGGTCGGTGAACCGATGGGTCACGTCGTGACGGCACCACTGACAAGGAAAGTCCCTTGCCACCCACCCTTCCCTTCTCTCCCTTACTATTGCTGCCATGCCACAGCAGCTGCAGTAGCAACAACAACGCACTTGTAGTAGCCACAACAGTAGCTGCAGTGGCAGTCGCGGCAGCAGCCACAGCGCAGTTGTAGCCGCCGTAGTAGTTGTAGCAGAGCCGCAACCGTGACAGGGGCAGCAACACAGCCGCGGCTACCGCAGCAACAGCCACAACAGCAACCACATCGCAACTACAGCCATAGTAGCAACAACATTGAAGTAGTTGCGACAGTAGCTGCAACAGCAGGAGCGGCACAGCAGCAGCTGCAGCAGTAGAGGCAACACAACAGCCGTAACAGCAGCAGCAGCCGCAACATCAGCCGTAGCAGAAACAGCGGCTGCAACTACCACAATAACAGCAACAGCAATGGCGGCGCATCAGTAGCCATAATATCAACAGCAGCACAACAACAGCAGCGTAGTAGCCACCACGACAGCAGTAGTAGCACCGGCAGTGCAGTAGTAGCCGCAACAGTTGTAGTGCGACGGCCGCAGCATCAGCAGCGACTCGCTGCTGACGTCAGCATCTGTGAGCCGCTGCTGATGTCAGCCTTCATTGATTGAGGTCACTATGGACGTCCCTGCTGACATCACTGCTGATGTCAGGAATGAACAAAAAAAACTCTAAACTCAAACCAGGGCCATGGTTGAAAGCCCCAGTGGGGAGAAGTCCTCTTGTGTTGGAGGACCCACTGGTCCCCCTTTCCTACAACAACTACAACAACTGCAACATCAGCAGTACCAACAAGAGTAGTCGCTACAACAACTGTAGTTACCACCACTGCAACAGCAGCAACAACAACATGAGCAACAGCAGCAATAGCAGCACCAACAACAGTAGTAGGACTAGCAATAGCAGCAACAACAACAACAGCCTGTAGGCTCCGTCACCGGCCCCATTGGCTCGCCAGACCCCCTAGCCACCATTTGCCAGCATCTTGCCGCACTGACACAACAACTTGTAGCACTACACCTGCCCTTCCTTCCTCCTGGGCACGCTAGTCGTGCTTTTCTAATCGCCACGTATTACTTAGTGTAGCAGTACACCCAGTGCCAACGGTAGACTGTGACTTTAGTCCTTGGCCCAACTCTAGGTGTCGGTCATAGGCCAAAGGACTTTGAGACCCCGCCCACGTCGCTTCAGGCCGGCGAGCAGTTCTGGAGCTGGGAACTCAGCTTCTACATCTGGGCACAGGACGAGGGCCTGTGGCCGTACTACTCTCCCATAAAATCCCTCCCAGGCCGACCAACTGCATGATGTTGGTCGCGTCGTACACGCTCTCGTCCTTGTCGCCCTTCCGGCTGCACGCCTCGCCATCGAGCCCTTCCTCGGCGACTTCACCACTGGCGGGACTCCAGACCCCGTAGCCGCATGGCACGTCCTAACACACTCCCATCACCTTTCTAGCAAGGCCGAGACCTGCCATATGCTCAGGAAATTCAACTCCCTACACATGGGGGAGACTGATTCGGTCATCTCCTACTGGCAGCGGGCGGAGGACATCCTCCGCCGCCTTGGCGAAGCTGCTCGACCCCCTCTCGTCGCGCTCCTGACCATCAAGCGCGGTGCGACCGACGTGTTCGTTGACATCTTCGTACACTACACCCAGGACGTCCTCACCGCGATGGCGGCCTTGGGCACCCTCATGCCCAAGGCATTTGAGCTGTTCCTCAGGACTGAGGAGGCTCGTCTGGATTCGCGCATCCAGCGCAGAGAGGCCATCGCCTCCCATGCGATCACATTCATAGCCGTCGCCGTCCCCACGAAGCTGCGTCCGCCGGCTCCTCGTCGTCAGGGAAGAAGAAGTGCAAGGGCAAAAAGGGCTTGGGCCAGCAGCAGTAGCCGATTGGATCCAGTGGCAACGGCCCGCGCGTACTCAATGGTGACACCATTGACGCCTCATCACTCAACGATTGATGGATATAAATCGTGGTACCCGAATCTCACCAATGATAAAGAGGTACATGTGTGCACTGCTAACCCTGTTCAAAAGGCAAGGATGATTATCACTGGAAGTCATAAATATGCCAAAAAGGGACAGATACTTTTCTATGGATCCTCAATGATTCAAGACGCCACAGCATGGTGGTCGAAGACTGCAAGAGTCACTTTCTGACGTATGACGAGATTGACCAAATGTCAAAATTGAACAAATTTGAGGGTGACACCTTCAATCCATAATGACTCGATGAATGAACACGTCATGGACATTGATAGACAAAAGTGCGTGAACCGATGTTGATGACATGAGTTCATCCACAATTTTATGAACATTCTATTCCAGAGACAACGGACGATACTTCATTTCTACTAACGGAATTCCAGAGTACTATGAAGATCTCATAGTTTTCTGCAAACCAACCATGACATAGTTGGAATCATGGCAAGGTCTAGGTTTTGCGTCAAAAGCTTATGACCATGGTGACGACCTATAAGCTGATAGCTTTACGCTAACTGTGTCTTAGCACCCACATCTTGGTGGTCCGACCGACCACATAACGAGTCATAACCAACATTGAAAAAAATGACATGTGTGTCGTAACCGATTATTGATGTGAAAGGACTCTTTAAGATGGGCCTTGAGAAACGATATTTCTCACCATATTCTTTTGATTTTCTTAGAAATGTCTCAAAGTTGAGGGAATTTTCACATGCTACACTAGTTTTGTACGTCACGCTCTTGAAACATCATACGGATGGATTCCGATCATGCCAAAGGAATGGTGTAGTACCGGCTATGCGATGTTAATGTACAAAATAAAGCCAACATCTGATTTGCTGGAACAAAATCAATCTCCAAAAGAGATCATAATGACTACAGTGTAGTCGAGCCACGCTTCAATGACCCAGATGGTCATGGTAAAGTGGTTGAAATCCCCTGGTTTTAGGGATGGTTGAACTGAAAGTACTTTGCCAAATGCAAGTACAATATGTTTTTGGATGTTGTTGCGGTGGTATCCACAATGGTGGTTGTCTGTCAGATGTCTTCGATGGGGACGATACACTCTTCAAGTACCTCGGATAAGGCATATGAAAAATACTCTTTTCAGTGGAAGTATCAAATATACACACTAGAAGACATTGAAGCAGCACAAAATGTTACAACTTGGCAAACACAATCCTTTGATGGGTTTCCGAATAGAACCCTTGGACGCGACTACGTAAGAGATCAAGGAATTGGTTGTTCTAGGTTCACAGGATATGACTTGGAAGTAATCAATCACAATCACATGGAATTGACACTGAAAAGGTATTTTTCCAACTTGTACCACATGGATTGTGATCATAGTACACCCGTTCGGTGAATACCATATGATGAACACTTCATTTGTGGATACAAGCCACGCTTGTTGAAGCTTGCTATCGGTTATCTCAGCTAACCTAGTTAAAACAATGTGCACGTTTTGACCAGGGACATCAACGGCAGCCTATGGTACCCATTTCAGACTGAAATGAGGGAATGATGTTCAAACCAAGATCATCTAGGTCGGAGCACTGTTGTGTCTAATGACGGACGTTGACGATAATTGTGCATGCCAGACAACCAATGCAGCCTTCTTCAAAGATGAGTGTAACATTTAAAAGGAAAAACAAGGGTGCTCAATAACCATGTTTTAGGACCTTGGTGGAGCTTGATTGAGTTCAGCCTACCAACCCACATGTGTTGAAAGAGGTCTGGTAGACCTACGCGTGGTCATAAACACGTAGTTGCAGACCAAGGGGACTGATGTCCAGATCATTAGATTGCAAGTATCTATAATGTTTTGGGGAGGTACTACCTCGGCAACCCCTCGGAAGAGTTCATGTCCCAAACGACATGGGAAGTGTTGTGTGGACCTGGACAGTTTTTGCTTGGATGCCCAGTTAATTGGTCACAGGGATGCTCCTTGCAAAGGGGAAGGAGGCGTCACCACATCAGCTTGCTAAAAACGTACCACACAGAGTGTGGGAAATTTCATCCCATGTACCCTCTACCAAACTGGCAAGACATTGTTGACAATGGATGTTCCAAAAGGCATCGACTATGCCACTGATACACATGTGTGATGGGTCTTCGGTGAAGTCTCATCAACAATTGTGAAGAACGTACAAGGATTGCACATCCTTTGGCTCTTAGTAAGAGCCAAAGGATCTTGTGATCAACACCGGATGTTGTACGAAAATGACCATAATGACAAAAACCACAAGTGTGTGGTTGATTGTGCATGAACGTGATACAACCGTGTTGTAGATGACAAACCTCCGTGAGCAAAGAAGAACCAGGATGGTTCGAAGCAAAGGGGGAGGAATATAACATATGAGTAATTTTTAGGGTAAAAAATGGCGGGTAATTATAGCTCCCGGGTTTCGGGGGCTCGAGACCGACGTCTCAATGAGTCGAGGTCCAAAAAAAACTCAGTCTAGAGTCTAGTTTCACTCTAGCCTGGATTCAGTCCATAGGTCAGATTTGGGACAAAGAGGAGTCCCGCGATGGTAGGTCCATCGCGTCACTCCTCCTCCACTCTAGTTGGCCGCTAGGGTCCTGTTTCTACGTGGCCGTACCAGGTGGAACTATAGAGTTTTAGGATGCAAATATAAAAAATAGCCATATGATGACTACGTCCTTTTGTGGCGCGGTTCGTCTCAGCCAAAATGGTTGAGGCGACCATTTGCCCACCCTCCTGAGACGACTATTCTGAGGGCCTACGTCTTGGCTTCCACACTTAGTCGCAAAACGGACCATGCCGTTACAGTACACTATCACTTCATGAATATTTTAGTAGAAAAAGAGACATTTGGAATAGCTTGTCAAGCTTGAAAAGAATGGCATCATTGTACTAGATTTTGTTTTTTCAAGAAACCAAATATACGCCAACTCCATGAATATTCTCCGACCTCGGGTCAGAACTAGCAGAGAGACTTGTGACTCCTCAGTTTCCTCGACATTCTGGATCAGAGTTGATAAATCGGTCTATCAAAACCACAGGAACTGGACACCGCACGTCTCCCTGCCCGTCAAGCTCACGCTAACTTGCGCTGTTGTACCCGTGGACTACAGGTCAGATTCATCCTACTGACTCCGTCCCTGCACGAACACACAAGATCAGCCGTCATTTTAATGATAATGACCTCATCAACAAGAAAATATGCTTATTTCCTAGCCTTTTCAACTGGCATTGTAGATGGTGTTACACTTTCAAAAATTGCTCCATGCTCTTCTACTCCAGCTGTAAAGCTGGCATCATTGATGATAGAGCTTTGGTGGAAAGATCTTCATGCTTTCTAAACCAACATCATCAGCTCGAGATGAGTAAAACGTTTGAGCATTGTTCGTTAAAATCATAAAAAAAAGTTGTAATTTTAGCTTCATCAGCTGGTCCGGTGTAGAGTGATATAGTATTTTCCACTACTAAATTGGAAGAACCCGGTGTTGTTCTAGCTTCATCAGCTGGTTTGTTGTGAATATTTGCAACAAATTCCACTGCAACCAAGGATAAATGTACTGGAGTTCCAGCTTTGTCAACTTTTTTGTTGGAAAAAGTTATAGCAAAGTCCATTGTCATTGATGAAAAATAGTTTTGTTGTACCTTCATCTGCTGGTTCGTCATAATATGTTGTGCTAGTCTTTGCTGCCTCCATGGACAGATTTGATGTTTAACCTTTGTTGGTTGGTTTGATCTAGATTGTTGCAGCAATGGTCGTTCCTTCCATGGACAAGCCTGCTACTATTCTAGCTCCATCATAACATAAAAAATTATTGGCAATGTCTATCGCCTCTCTGGACAAACCTGATACTATTGTAGCTTTTTAAACTAGCGTGATATAGAATGTCGGTGCAATGGTTTCATCCGTGGAAAATTTGCGGTTTTTTCAACTTTGTCAGATGGCATTACGTGGAGTGTTGCAGCACTGTCTACTACCTCTTTGAACAGATTTACTACTTTTCTTGTTTTGTCAGCTGGAATTGTGTATGATCGAGTGGATGACTATGCTCACTGTGCCGACTGTGTGGATTGTTCATGCAGGCTTAAAATATTTGCCTCATACTTGAGGCAAAGAACCGTGAGACACTTGGTGAACATAATTTGGAGTACAAAGATGTCCACAGTCTGTTGCACATCATGAGAGGAGAGGCTTGTGTTGAAAGCCTGTTTTTTAACTCATTGAAAGTCTGCAACCACGTTCATGTCATAGATGCCATTGGCATTGATTTTTAGATGTATGGTTAATCGGGCCACTTTCATACAATACGCAATCTATGTATACTAGACGTATAAGACTTACTTCCTAGAAGTTTGCTCACGTGTATACACTTGTTACATCATTAGTTACTCGGTGAACAAATTGGAATGGGTTCAAGTCACATATACCCAGTTTTCGGAACAAAATAACTCAATCTTCAACCCGTTAAAGGGTCTACTTATGTCCTTAAGAATAATTCTGGGAAGTTTTGTCTGTCCCAATACCGTACTGGTATCAAAAAGGTGTTTTAATTATTGTTATTATTATATTATTGTGTTCTACTTTCTTGTTTGGGATTTGTCCCAAACTCTCATACCTTTTTTGATATTTGTCCCTGATAAATAACATGGTCTGTCTAACTACTTTGTCCATGGATTCCTCGGTGTGTGTTCGACACTTATCTCTGACCAATGAATTAGTTGAAAAGTCCAGTGACCGAACGTGGCTGGAAGTGGCAGAACGTGTTTGGAGGTGTCGGAACGCGATTGGAGGTGTCAGAATGGGGGGGGGGGGGGGGGGGGGGGGGGGTGTGGAGA
>SZWC01003924.1:0-38472 GCA_023375785.1 Penium margaritaceum | reverse complement strand
CGTGCGTGCGTGCGTGCGTGCGTGCGTGCGTGCGCCCCCCCCCCTAAAATGTGGGAATGTATCTGAGAAGTGTATCTGGATATGTAACTGGTAGACGACATTGACAGAACAGATGTGTATTGTATCTAAATTATGCTTCAAAATGCATCCAAACGTCCATCTACATTGACAGACGGAGCTCTTGGATTCAGCCATCCGCGGACGTACTCTTGCTTTGTGTTCCGCCCTCACCATGTCAGAACACAATGGAGCCCCGATAGATAGGTCCTCCTCCCTCCCACATGTTGATTGCATTGGATGGGTGTAGCAGGGAGTGCATTGTACATATGGTCCAAAGTGTAAGTGTCTTAAAAAACTTGTGTGTCAGTCCCAATCTCCTCCACATACACTTCCCAACACACCCCCCAGATGCACAATCAATTTTTCCCGGGGAGGGGGCGAGGGTCGAGCCCCTCCCCCTCCCCCAATCACATCATTTGTATTGTGGAGGTGTAGCGGGGAGTGTATCACACATACCTGCTAGAATGTACACAAGTGGAAGGCCACACTTGTGTATCAGATGCACCTTCCTCCAGATTCACTCTCCAAAACACTCCCCCAACACAATATCGCCACTCTGGGAGGGGGAGGGAGGGGGCAGGATGATGTTCCCCCCTCCCCCAAACCTGGAAATGTATCAGGGTTGTGTATCTGGATATGTAGCTGGTAGGCGATTTAGACAAAACACACGTGTATTATAGATAAATCTGTTTCAATTTGCATCCAAGCGTCCATCTACATTGATCAACGGAATTCGGGAACTCAGCTATCCCTGGACGTACTCGCGGGTCGTGTTCCGCCCCCACCACTTCGGAAGACAACGGAGCCCCAATAGATAGGTCCTCCCCCCTCCCATATATAGATTGTATTGGATGGGTGTACCGTGGAATGTATTATACGTGTGGTCTAAAGTGTACATTAGTGTCTTAATACACTTGCGTGTCGGTCCCAATCTCCTCCACATACACTTTCCAATACACCCTCCAGATACAATATTGACTTGGGGGGAAAGGGGGGAGGTCGAGATTCCCCCCTCCCCTCCCCGACCTGGTAGTGTATCTGGGATGTGTATTGGAGTGTGTAGCTGATAGAAATGCAAAAGAGTACACAAGTGTATTTCTTCAAAAATTGTTAAGGTGTTATTTGAAATGTCCATCCACTTCGATTGACGGCTTTCAGAATGTCAGAAAGTATTTTGCAACATGCAAAACACACATGTATTTTCTTGACCCCACTTCAGCTACACCCCCCAATACAGAAGCCCAATGCAATCGTGTCTTGGGGGAGGGGAGAAGGAGCAGGTCTGGATGTCTACCCCCCTCCTCCCCACCAAGGAGGAAGTGCAGTTGGGAGGTGAATGAGCGAGTATAGTTGGTGAACGCCGAATAGAATACACAAGGGTGTTTTTTCATTAATCAGTGGCGATGAGAACGGAACCCTGGATGTCACAAGCCGCCAAACTGTTTCGTTGCCTGTCGTTGGAGCGACAGTCAACAAAACAGGTTTTACCCATCTCTCTCTCTCTCTCTCTCTCTCTCTCTCTCTCTCTCTCTCTCTCTCTCTCTCTCTCTCTCGATCGTTGTTATTGTGCGATGTTTGACCTGCCGCGCGAACAGTGGGCCGATTCCATACATGAAAAAAATCATTCAGTACACACGTGAAGATCAGGGTACAATAATAGACACAGGGCAAATTTACCAATACAACATAGAAATGTTTTTATGTACAAAATAGGTCATATTTCATTCAAAATTTTGTGTATTTCATTATTCTAACACATTTGGAATGAACAGATATTCAAGAAAAAAAATTAAGGTCTTACACTCCCCAAGAAAATTCTCAAAAATTTCCATAGTCTCATACACATAACCATCTTTGTATGTGTGTCTTAGAAGTAGTGTCTAGGAAACCGTCATGTTTGGTTTCACTTACTTCCTAGAAGGATCCTCACCATATGTTTCATACACACATTCGGAGGTGTACGAATTTGGGGTGATTATCCCTAAATGCATTTTCAAGTTGCTAAAATTGACCTCATTGATAGAGGTCATTCTTGTGCTCTATTACCATGTCAGAATTAGAGAAAGATGGAGTGTTGATTTTGGACTGGAATTGGAGGGGCAAGAAGCTGTTTGTGGCAGCTGAAATGTAGATAGAAATATATGGATCACATGGATGGATGTGTGAATATGATCCTGAACCAGCTGTTGAGATGTATAAACAAGTGTAGACTTATGGAGCCACAGGACGCCCGTCCTTGATGCCTTCAGACCAAGTCTAGGAACCAGACTTGGAGTAGACTTCTTATAGAGCCACTAATATACACTGAAGAATACATGGACCTTTGTAGGAGGTGCCTCTTAAGGCACTGGCTTAAAGTAAGAGAGGCTGAGGCTTGTAGAGGTAGATTGTAGAGTGGCTTGTAACAGGTAGCTTGAAGTAGAGCCGAAGATGTTTGAAGGCATACTAAACTTAAGTGATATGAGCCTCTTTGAGTAGTTCTTGGAGGGCCTCCTTGCAGGCTCTTGCCTTGTAGATTAAAAGTAGTTGCATAGTTATTTGGGTGATTGTATAACCACCCAAACTAGTTGAAGAGTCACTTGCAACTTAAAGATCACTAGGAAGCTGAAGGATCACCAAGAGGTTTTAGGAGATAGTAGTAGTTGGTTGATCAACCACCCTTCAACTGGGAGAAAGTGGATAACAATAAGAATGGGCTTGTGATGGTACCATAGATGATCAAGCAAGTAATTTTGCCTCCCTCCTCTCCCCTTTAGTAGAGGAAATTTGAATTTCCTAGGTAGAAGAGAAAATGTATCACAAGATACATATTAGTTAGGTCCGAACATCATACCTGGGTAAATGTCAACACATGCAAGGGTATTCTAGTCGTGTTGCCCTAATCACAACTCTCACATGCACATAGACATGGACGATAGACATGGTCTCATGTGTTTGAGCATGGATTTTTTTCCTTTAAGAAAATCTTGACATCTACATCTGTGCACCTCTCTGTTCTCCCTCTCTCGGCTCTTTCGGCTGGGGAGGGATCTTCCTAGCTCCATCACACCCTTCACGACTAATCTTTTGTCCACCCCCGCATCATACCCGTTCCCCGTGTCGTTGCCGTCGTCTGCCGTTCCCTCGCCTCCTGGGCCGGCCAGCCCTCCACCTCTGACAATGTCGTCGTTGTCGGCTGACGCTCCCTCATTTCCTGCGTCTGTCTTCTCATCCTCTCCGGTATCCTCTCCTGCATCATCTCCCATCTCTGTTTCTGTCCCTCCACTTGTGCCTCTCTCTTCCCAACTCGTCGTTACACCTGTGACCTCAGCAGCGCCTCCACCGGCCGCACCTTGTCCTTTTTTGTTTGTGGGGAGCGGCTATGAGCACTCTCTGTCCGTCCTAATGCTAGTGGCTCCTCTCGCGGTGGAACCTCGCACTTGGCCCCTTCCACTTCTCAGGCATGTTCAGAGACCCTGCCTCACCCTACCGGCCTCGATGCCCTTGGGCTGGCCACTGGGGTTGTGCACTCCAACAATGGTCTTGGGTATGCGCTCCTTGCGGATGAGTTCTAGTGTGCTATTGAGGTATCTGTGGCAGGCTGTGTCGCCGAGTGTCACATAACCACTAGAGCAGTCACACTACCGCCAGAGTCCAACACGGTACATCAGGCATGTGAGTCCCCTGATACCCGGCCGTGGGAGGCGGCTATGCGTGAGGAGCTCGATACTTTGGATGAGCATGCCGTCTATGAGCTTGTAGATCTCCCACCTGGTCATAAAGCTATTTTGGCACATTGGGTCTTCCAACAGAAGCGAAAGCCTGACGGTACAGCTGACTGCTACAAGGCACGTCTCACTGCAAATGGACTCTCTCAAATCCGCGGCATCAATTTCAACGAGACCTTTGCACCTGTGGGACGCTACACTACAGCGAGGGTGCTCCTCAGCCTGGTCACTCACCAAAATTGGGAATTGGAGCAGATGGACGTGAACAACACGTTCCTACATGGACGTATGGAAGATGGGATTTACGTGGTGCAGTTGCCGAGATTCACTGATGGCACTGAGAATATGTGGCGGGTGCGGAAGCTCTATGGCCTTGAAGCAGTCGCCACGCTGCTGGAACTAAGAGATTACCTCCACCCTTGAGAGGGGGGGTTACCGTCATAGTACAGTCGACCCTACAACTTTTGTGAGCCTGCAATCTATACCCTTCATCATGATCCTGGTGTATATTGATGAACTACTGATCATTCCACCCAGTGCCTCAGCGGTGCGCTCAGTGAAGGCCCTGCTGCAATCCGCAGACAAGATGAAGGACCCGGGTCCCATTCGGGTCTTTCCTGGGATGGAGCTTGAGCGTGACCACAAGCAGCATACTCTTTATGTCCACAAGGCTGTGTATAGCTCGGGGGAGAGAGTTGTATCCCTTCTTGAGCCTGTGCAGACTACGTCGACGTTGATGACCCCTATAGGTAAGAGGCTGCTTAAGACACTAGATGTGTCTAAGCTGGGGGAGCCAGTGGATGTTACCAATTACCTTTATGTCATTGGCACCCTAATGTATCTTGCCACGACCATGAGGAAAGACATGACCTTTACAATAAATGTTTTGGCACAGTTTTCACAATGTCCACGGTTGCATCACCCAGAGGTTGCACTGCGTATGGTGCACTATGCACCCTCCACACCATTGGTTGGGCTTTGCTATAGGGAACATCCCTCTGTTGTTGTTGACGGATACACTGAAAGTGATTGGACTCATGAAGTTCACGCTCACAGCTGCATAGGGTACATCTTCCTTGTCGGTGGGATGGTAGTGTCCTGGAAGGTTGGAAAGCAGGGATGCATGGCACGGAGCTTGAGCGAGACAGAGTACGTAGCGCTTGATGTCAACACATGTGAGAGCGTCCGGTTGTGTCGATTGCAGCAGCAGCTGTGTGTGTACTCATCCGTTGTATCACCAGGTGATGCGATAATCAAAGCACAAAGGCCATCACTGGGTCAACACTCGCCAACAGCGAGCCAACTTCCTTACAAAGGCGCTGAGCAACATCACCTTTAAAGTAGCTGTGCATGCTATTGACCTATTGTGTGCTCATGATGCTCCTGGATGATGTTATTTACACTTATATTTTACCTTTGTACATTTGTACAGTCTAGTGTCTTTGGTTCCTTGTGATTGTGGTCGCCCTTGTGGTACTCGTCCATGTGCATGTGTTGTCTGCGGGTCATGGGGGAGTGTTGGTGTGGGTGTCACCGACACATATTAACCTCTGGGGTTCCTACACACACATAACCCCTTGTAGATAATTGACAAGTTGCTTGACAGATGATGGCAACCTATCTGTCGTTGTTGGTGCGCCGGTGATCAAAAAGACAGTATGGAAGTTCCATGGACGGGGTGCTGACAGGTTGGACCTAGGCCCGCCATGGAGGTGCAGAAGACAATCATGTAGGATTTAATGAATTATGCTTGCATGCACTTCTATATATACTTTGGATGATGCTTTTACAGTCTCGTGCTTTTTGGGAGGGTTGTAATTAGGATAGGGTAGCCCGGGTTAGACCTTCTAGGCATAATGCTGCCGGATTTTAATTGGCAGCATAACTGGAAAATAGAGCGAGAGTACGTGGGTCGAGCCACACCGTGAGCAAAACCCCATGGTCGAAGGTGAGCTCGCATCTCACCCAATAGTGGGGGAGCTTGAGGCTCGCTCATAATTCTCCACTCCTTTTTGACTCTCTTGTCACCACTTGTTGCTGAAGTGAAGCACATCCATGGCCGCTTAGTGTGTGCACTCCTCATCTCCTTGCTTCCCTCAGCGCCTACCACACGGGATAGGTGTACGACGTCAAGAATGCCAGCCGAGACGTTGGCCCAGGATCTATGGACGACGCATTGATGCGTTGTCCTTCTTCTATGTGGCTGCTCTGATACCAATAGGCTGCCACGCTAGACAAGCTGACGGCAGCGAGGGTGGAACATGAGACACATGGTGCAAGGAGCACGTCAAAGCCATGAATTTTTGCCGTGGAATTTGGAACAGATCAAGATTGTGTAGATTCACAAGTCACAGAGGAGACCAGCGTGGGAGCCAACGAGTGAGCAGTGAGCTCGCTCTCGTTCACTACCCTCGAGTGTGGTAGATTCGAACCACCACTCCACTACATTTGGCAAAATCCTGTCAAATTTATCACCGGCTAAGAGGCCGGCAGCAATTAGCTTTGGTTAAGCTCCCGGCTCAGTTTGCGACAAGGATGCACACAAGCATGAGTAGCTGGAAACTATCCTAGAGCAGCTTGTTGGGGCTGCAGCGTGGTTGGTATAGGCATGGCCCCACGCTCATTGCTTTGCACTGATGTTGCCTCTAGTTACTCTGAGACTTGGAAGAGAAAACTGAGCGCTGAGGAGTTAGCGCCAGAAAGGCAGACAGAGTTGAGAATGAATGGAATAACAAATGAGAATGAGAGCAACTGAGAGACCCCTCACAAAACTAGGCCTAGCTCAGCTCTGTAGAGCTTGTTACTCAGGTTATCAACCAATCAAGAAATTCTCTATTTTTTAGGCAGGCTGAGTTTTCTCAGTGAGCCCTACCAGGCAGTCGACAGCCCCAAACCCGGACGTCATCCGTTTTTCCTGAAAGCTGGACCATACCCAAATACCCACATCGCAAACGCAGTCATGTAGTCAGAATTGAATAGAAACACAGCAGCAAGGAGTTATGAATGCCTAAACCAAGGCAGCGTCTAGGCTAGATTGACCCCGCTGACAATGGTACCCGAATATTCTGAAACTCGAACCCTAAGCAGAACATGACGCTGCAAGTGCAACTGTGTAGTCAGATCTAGCACAAGACACGCGCAGGTGGTGTTGTGGAGGTAGTAACCGCCAGCGACGTGATTATTGAGGAGGCCCACCGATGGAGCTGAGCACGTCAGGCATCTGAGGGAAGAGGCTCTAGCAAAATACGTGCAGACCTCAGCATGTGTCGGCTCCACCAGATGACGCTCCAGCTGCGTACCGTCTTGTCGTCAGTCATCGGCATGCCGATGTACACAAGCTGGGAGGATACAACAGAACACAATGAGACGTGTACAAAAACCAACACTCATCCATGACTCACAAGCACAGTGCACATGGGCGGCAGCGAACACATCCATCAGGCAGGCAAGACCCCCCTCAGGACAAGCAATTCGCAGATAGGGGCAGAGAGGGCAGCTCACGGACATACACTGACCGCAATCACAACCTTCTTGAATGAGTCACGCTTCAGTGCCTTGGTCAAGAAATCAACCAACTACCGTGCTGTCTCAACCCACACAATGTTGACATTGCCATCGTGCAACAACAAACATACATACTCATACTCAACATTGATGTGCTTTGTGCACGTGTGATACACGTCGTCATTGTCGGCGATGACCATGACATTCTCATTGTCACAGTACAACGTGATCAACACAACAGACTGACGGAACTCGGACAACATACACTGCAACCACACGCTCTTATATGCGCCAGAACCAAGGGCCACATACTCAGCCTCAGCAGTACTGCGTGTAGTGTAGCCCTGCTTGCCACTATGCCAGGACACAGCCGTGCCACCAACAAGGAAGATCCAGCCAGTGTGGCTCTAATCGTTTGGGCTGCCAACCCATTCACTGTCAGTGTAGCCCACTACAACAATGGATGGTTGTCGACAGTACATGAGGCCTCATTGTGGGATTGAGACGCCATAGCGCAGTACGTGGATCGTGGCCTCAAAATGGAGGTGATGCGACTCCTGGGAGAACTTCCCCAGGACGTTGACGGCAAATGCGATGTCTGGCCGCGTCATCATCGCCAAGATCATTGACCCGATGACTCGCAGATACGAGGTCACGTCGACTGTCTCCTCCACAACAACTAGATATGGGCTCTTTAGCTTTGCCTTGCCTATGGGCGACATTCGTGAGGATGCGCTCGGTATGAGAGGCAGAACCTCTACGAAGTGAGCGGACAGGGTCTGGACGTAGGCAGTCTGGTGGATGTGCAAGACACCCTGGGAGCGGTCATGCTCCAACTCCATACCCAGGAACACTCGTGCAGACCCGAGGTCCTTCATCTGGTAGGTGGCTTGCAGCAGGTCCTTGATGCGCTGGATGGAAGCTGCGTCCGGTAACCTTATGAGGAGGTGGTCGCCGTAGACTAGGACAGCAACAAAGGGCTGGCCTCTCGGGTTGATGAACAGTGCAAGTTCTGCGGTGCTATGAAGGAGGTCACCGCGAAGAAGCGTGCAACTAATCTCCTAGTTCCAGCAGAGAGGTGATTGCTTCAGGCCATAGAGGGCTTTCCACAGTCGCGAGAACCTCCTAGTGTCGTTGAAGTCTGGAGGCTGCACCATGTTGAGTTCCTCGCCATCTAGTGAGCCATGGAGGAAGGCGTTGCTCACATTCATCTGATGCAGTTCCCACCCGTGCTGGACAACCAGACCAAACAACACCCGGCTAGTGGAGAACCAGCCGACCGGAGTGAAGATCTTGTCGTAGTCCATCCCAGGGACCTGAGAAAATCCCTTGGCCATAAGATGGACCTTGTACTTGTCCAGGGAGACGTCATGCTTCCATTTGCGCTGAAAGACCCACTTGGCGCCGATGGCCTTGCGGACGGGGGGGAGGTCAATGAACTCGTTAACCTGATGCTTTCGGATGGCGGCAAGCTCGTCGGTGCATGCAGCCTCCTAGTGTGCGACCTCGGAAGTAGAACGAGCCTTGCGTAGGGTGGCTGGGTCCTCCAGACATATGGTGGAGTGGACAGTGAGGACGTGCACGTCCTGAGCCCCAGGTGGTATACGTGTGAGCGCGACTCTAACGACATGTTGTTGCTCTTGATGGAGCATGGTGTAGCCCCATACAGAGCCCGGGTGGAGATCTACGACAACAGCCAATGTGGCCAGGCGGAGGGCCTTGGTGCCCCACTCACAACTCTGGGAGTGGGTCTGTCGGGAGGTGAGGAGACTCGTGGAGTGTCAGGGGGTCGTGGCACGAGAGGGCGCGATGTGACGGCTTGTGCGCTCACTGATGGCCTGAGTCAGAGGTTGTCGCTTGGGCCATGCATGTAACATGGCAGGACAGGAGGTTGCAGAGAGGGGGCGGCCGGGAGCGAGTCAGTTGGTGCCTCGGACGTGCCCTGGGGCGGCGAGAGGGTGGCTCCAGACGGTCCAACCGACGCGGACGTGGTTGTCGGCCCGGAAGGGCCAGCTGACACGGACGGGGCGGTCGGCCCGGAGGGACAGCGGACGCGGACGGGACGGTCGACCCAGAGGGACCAACTGACACAGACAGGGCGGTCGGCCCAGAGCGACCAGCAGACGCATACGGGGTGGCCGGCCCGGAGGGGCCAGCGGACGCGGATGGGGCGGCCGGCTCGGAGGGGCCAGCGGGTGTAGGTTGGGCCGCCAACATGGAGGGGCCAACGGGTACTGGCTGGGTTGCCGGCCCGGAGGGGCCAACGGGTGCAGGCGAGGCTGCCGGCCCGGAGGGGCCAACTTGTGCGGACGGGGCTGCCAACCCGGAGGGGCCAACGGGTGCAGGCAAGGTTACCGGCCCGGAGGGGCCAACAGGTGCAAGCGGGGCTACCAGCCCGGAGGGGCCAGTGGGTGAAGGCGATGTGTCGTCCGAAAGCGACAGGACGGAGGATAGACTCGTCACTCCCCCACGTGATGGGAGGGACATCGACGAGTTTGAGCAAACAAGGTCACAGGAAAACAACTCCTCAAGGAAAAGGGCATCCTGGGACTCGACGATGTAGTACCGAAATAGATTTCAGAAGCACCAGATTGTGGACTGACACGAGATGCCAAGGAAGGTGCAGGGATGCCCGCGGGGGGCGAGCTTGCTGCCTTGCTACGGGACGAGCAACCACACAATGGCCACGCAGCTCCAGATGGGGTCAACCCACTGACCACACCAGTGCAGGTATAGTGTGGACTGGAGGAGAAGGGGTCAGTGGAGAATTCTGTTCCAGACCCATGTCATGTAGGCAATGACCTTGAAATGTAATCTATTGAAGAGTCTGGATTCGACACGCATAGTGTACACGGCGTCGGCCATGGTGCGGTTCCACTACTCGGAGACGCAATTCTGGGCGAGTGTGTAAGGTGCCGACGTCTCATGATGGATCCCACGGGAGGCGAGGAAGGTTGTGGTCTCACTCATGAACTCACTGTCGTGATCAGAGCCAAAACGGCAAAGAGAGAGACCACACTCACATTCTGCACCGACAGGCCAGTCCTGAATGGTGGGAGTGGCATCGCTCTTCTGCCGAAGGCAGACGACTCAACGGTAGCGGGAGTAGTCATCGATGAGGGTGAGGACATATTGTCCATGCTCCTGACAGACTCTATGAGAAGGGGACCTATGACATCGGAGTGGATCAAGTCTAGAGGGACGGATGCACGGGAGGAGGAAAAGGGATAAGGGGAGTGGTGTATCTTCTCCTGAGTGCAGTCAATGCTCTCGGTAGGACATGGAAAGGGAAAGGAGGCGGGGTCAAGGCCCTTGGCTGGCTGGGTGCGGAGCATGATGTGGATGGCAGCCGAGTGGACGTGCCAGAGGCAGCGGTGTAGAAGGCAAGTGTACTATGGAGAGAGCGTGCAGGTGACAAACAACTGACATGTGTCGGTCGATAGGGAGGATAGACAAGGGACGTGTCACAGGTTGCCACGGGCGGTGGCGTGCAAGACGACATGACCGGATGGATACAATGATACAGTACCAACACCACGCGAGTGCAACGTCCATGCTCATGCGGTCAAGGACAGTGACGGGCATGAGGTTGAGCTCAAGACCAGGGACAAAGAGGACATCGGTCACGAAGACGTCCCCAGTGGGACCACGGAAACGAAAGACGCTGACGCTGCGGACAGGTAACATCTGGCCCGAGCCCGTCAGGACATTATCGGGGCCAAGCATACTAAAGGCCTCACGCGTGGCCGTCATGTTATGTGTGACCCCAGAGCCAATGATCTAGGTCTCGACAGGATCCTGGACTGGTGTTGCCAGGTTGCTAGCCGACACAAGGTAGTGGGCGAGCGACACGGACACGGTGGACGAGGGGGCAAACCGAGACTGCCAGTCATCCACCCATGCGATGCCATCATAGAGAGGAATGGGAGGGGATGGGACGGGAGAGGGCGGGATGGACGAGGAAGCAGGACATGACCACAACTCAGTCTCTATCATGCAAGGCCGGACAGGCGATTAGGCGGTGACGCAACTTGCACTTCCGTGGGAAAAGGGCGAGGCAGGTCCCAACTGGAGCTCACACGTGGAGGGCCCGGGGGCGTAGACCGACTGCGATGTGACGGCGCCGGAGCTCGGAAAGGAGGAGGGCTGCATTGGTGACGGAAGGAGTGGCACCAATGGTTGCGGATGGTACAACTGTAGGGCTCGGGACGGGAGGACCGGTGCGACTTTCGGAGGATTAGAGCTGCCGGACGAGGTAGAGGCATCAGGGGCAGCGACAGCTACGGCAGCAGCGGCGAGATGGCGCTCATGCTGGCGACGCATGGTGACAAGCCACCATGTGTCTGGTTTGCGTCCGGCTAAAATGAGCCATTGATCGGTGGACATGATTGATTCATACACATGTAATCCAGACGCAAACCTTTGTTACATACACCGCGCGAGTTTCTTTTTTTCTCTTGGACAGAATAGTAGAGATATATCTGTTTGGTGACAACACACACAATTTTAGGACTGATATAGATGACAGAAATGAGAAACGTGTTTCTTGACTATATGTCCAAATATGAATATTTTGGTTTGGTGAATCAAATAGGAAACTCCATCCGTCTTGCATCGACAGGTGCTCAAATCCACTTCGATTTTGCACAGTCAGAAGCCTTTTTTCCACGTTCAATGACCAAACACGTTTTCCCATTTAGTGCAATAGGAATGGGAAAACCAAGTACATGGTGTCCGGCTGTAGCCTTGGGTCAGACACACAGGTTTTTGCTGTGAAACAGAAGCTTAACGTCTAGAATGTAACTAACCGTAAATGGTTAACGAAACAGGTAATTCCCTCTATGTCAGACAGGAATAGGAAACACAATTGCCCAGTTTTGTACGATGAGAACCTTTTCTTTTTCTTACCCTCATGTCCGGCTAAAAGAAACAAATGATTCGAGGATAGGATTGACTCGGGCACATGACATCCAGATGAGAACCTTTTTTTCGTACACCACACGAGTTTTCTTACTTCGACATAACAAAAAGGTATTTCTGTTTGGTGACAACACACACAACTTTCGGACTGATATAGGTGACAGAAACAAGAAACGTGCTTTATAACTCCATGTTCAAATGTGAATGGTCCAGTTTAGTGAATCAAACAGGAAACCCCTCCATCGTGTATCAAAGGGATACTCAAGTCCACTTCCATTTGCATAGCCAGATGTTTGTTTTCCATGTTGAACGAACAAACACATTTTCTCGTTTGGTACAATAGGAACGGGAAAACCAAGTACATGGTGTCCGGCTGCAGTCGTGGGTCCGACGCAGGTGAGCGCTGTGTAATGGATGCTTAACGTCTTGAATGTAACTAACCAGAAATGGTTAACGTAATAGGTAATTACCTCTCCGTCAGACAAGAATTGGAAACACATTCGCCCGGCATTCTACGACGAGACAAGAATTCTGCTTACCCTCATGTCTGGCTAAACAAAAGAAGTGATCAGAGGACACGTGAAATCCGGACAAGAAACGTTGTTCCGTACAATGCGAGTTTTCTTACTTGGACACAATGGAAAAGGTATTTCCGATTGGTGAGAACACACGACTTTCAGGCTAATATAGGTGACAGAAAAAGGAACAGGAAAACCAAGTACATGTTTTCTGGTTACAGCTTTGGGGCCGACGTAGGAGAATGCTTCGCAACAGATGCTTGATGTCCAAAATGTAACCAGCCCCAAATAGGTAACAAAACAGGTAATTGCCTCTCCATCAGACAGGAATAGGAAACGTCTTCACCTGATATTGTATGTTGAGACAAGAAAAATAAAAGAGGAATTCTGCGTATTCTCATGTCCAGCTAAAAGGAACAAGCGATCAAAGGACATGATTGATTCGGACACATGACATCCGGACGAGAACCTTCATTTTGTACAACGTGCGAGTTTTCTCACTTGGAAACAAAGGGAAAGGTGTTTCTGTGTGGTGAAAACACACACGAATTTTGGACTGATATAGATGATGGAAACGAGAAATATGTTTGATGAATTTATGTCCAAACGTTAATCTTCCAGTATGGTGAATCAAATAAGAAACCCCTCTGTCATGCATTGAAGGGCTACTCAAGTCCACATACATTTGCATAACTAGAAGTGTCTTTTCCACGTTTCATGACCAAACACGTTTTCCCATTTGGTGCGATAGAAATAGGAAAATTAGGGACATGGTGTCCGGCTGTAACTAGCTGTCCGGAGCAGGTCAGCGCTCTACAAAAGACAATATACATCCACAATGGACCAGCCCAGAATGGTTAACGACAAAGGCAATTGCCTCTCCATTGATAGGAATAGGGAGACGTATTTGCCTTGCATTGTGCGACGAGACAGGAAAAACGAAGGAGGAATTGTGCTTTGCCTCATGTCCGACTAAGTAGAAATATTATTTGAAGGACAAGACAGGTATGGACACATGCCATCCGGGACACAAACCTCCATTTCGTATTCAACGAGAGTTTTCTTATTTCAATGCAAATGAATTGTCATTTCTCTTTGATGACAGGAGACAAATTTTGGAATGATATGGATGACAGAAACGAGAAACTTGTTTCATGCTTCTTTGTTTAAACAATGATGTTCGTCAATCAGAAAGGAAACAAAACAGGCTTATCTATTGCTTATACTGAAATTCGTGTTTCCAGTCCTGAATAGTTTTAGGGTTTGGTTCACATATGCCCAGTTTTTGGAACTATATAGCTGATATACCAAAGTCGCGTACGATACATCGCAGGTATCAGTGGCCCACAGGAAATAATACAGGTATCAATACCAAGCCCTCCATGCGGTAAAAATTTTACCCACCCAGGAATCGAGAGAAAGAAATAGCTCCGTAGTCCATGCACTATTTCCTCACACATGAATAGTGACGGAACAGAACCCATGTGCCCAAGCGCCAGTACATTGCCAAAACATCGGCGGAGGTTCGGAAGCCGCAGCTTGCACACACATTGCTCTGTACAAACCATCTTGTCTCGGGCCTAGGTTTGATGTAAAATATTGCAAGTTTGTGCACCATTTGCATGAATGTTATGCATGCGTAAGGCATTAGACACATGTCATTGGATATGTTTCCAACAAATGGGTTCGCACTGTTAGTGACGGCCGAGCACGTCCTCGTCACTGTTGGTGACAAGGCAGTATGCCAACCGCCACCTCGCTGGCGACAACGTACACATTTGATGTGACATAGTCGAAAAGGTGCAGAAGCCCAACTGTTGCATGGACCGAGCTCAAAATAGTAGTTCATAAGCAAATCGTAGAGCAATTGTAACTTGACGTTCATTAGGTTGAATTAAATCCCCGGCCATGGCGTCCTCGCACCATTTGTTGCTGAAGGGTCGTCCATTGCCGCCGCTGGAGAAATGGACGGGTGCTTTCGACGATGCCTGCAACATGGACCTGTACGATGCGTAAGCCGGGTGGATAAACATCAAGTGCATGTGGGACTCAAATGGACTCGGTCCATGTCTTGCTGACCCATACAACATGTGTTGGCTTATGGGTGTCAAACCGACGCATCGCCGTCCAGCATGGTGCCCGCTTCACTGGCAGCCATGGGTCCATCCGGACCCACTGTGGTGTGCCAGATTGTAAAGCGTGAAGCATTCGACGTGACAAACAACGTACTAGGCGTGTTTCAATGATGAACCGCTGTACGAGCAGAAGTTCATAAGGCTAGTCTTCCGCGTTTTGTACTTCTCATTCATTTTCAATGTTTTCACTGGAAAACATGTATTCTTCGGATCCGCTGAAGCTCCGTGGTGATTCCATACCACCGCTCACGTTGTGGGGAGGAGATCCAGATGCTCCTCAAGTGGGTTCATGGGGAGAAATCCTTCCTCCATGCCCCCGTATGGACCAGTTTGATGCATGGGTCGCGTGGAACAAGATCAAGAGCCTGTGGGACTCCAAGAACTTGGGGCCTCCTCCAAGTGATCCATTCGACATGTGCCACATCATGTGTGTGAAGCTGCCACATTGTCTTCCAATTTGGTACCCAACACACTGGTAGATCTGGGTCCATCCGGATCCTCTTTGGTGTGCCAGACTCTGAACCACTCAGGCCAGTGAAGGACTGGGTACATTGCTTATATTGAAATGGCATTTTATATCTCAAATCCCCAGTATTCTTCTATCTTTCTTGTCTCATTTAACATTCATATGACAGGTCCCACGGATTTGTATGAACTGAGTACTGTAAAACATCGAACAAAGTGGAAGTATTTCATGGTCACTAACAACTTTGGACAAGACGCTTGTGACTATTGGATATGTGTGGCTTCTTGGATTTGTAGTAACCAAACTGACCTCTTTGGACAGGACTGTTATAATTAAACTACATCATGTCCATCCCGGACGCGATAGACGATGTATGTTTCCATAGTTCTTAAATCTCATGCGCCTAGTGTCTATTGAGATGGCAAGCATACCAAGCATGAATGTGAGTATACCATGATTGAATGATGTTCTTAACCAAAGGTTTGGATTAAGTGTGCAAGACACGTTTATGAAGCCTAAACATTACTCAAATGGACCAGGTTTCTCGTTTACAACCCACTGCTGCACTCGGGGGGGGGAGCGTGTGGATCCACCCAATGATGTCACACATGGGGCACAAGTGGAAGACCAAGATTAATGATGATCCCATTGTCGATTTCTTGAAGATCATCATGTAACACTTCTTCTGGAGTGTAGTCCGATAGAGTTTCCATGTGAAGGGGTTCAGGGCACGTGCTGTAATACAGCCTGACCTTGAAACGCCTCCATTCCGACAACATTCTTGACAGCAAGTAACATGTGCCAGCTTCACATAGAAATGAAGTGAATATAGGTTATGTTGTTGAGAATAGCGTGCACTCCATCGAGACTTGGTACAAATGTACGAGAGAACTACAAATGCCTTTGTTTCCACCTTTTATACTTTGCATAAAAGCATAGGGCTTTTTTGTGTTGCTACGTAAACGTTCATGTTTCTTATGATACGGTTTAAAGATATGTTAAGTTACACACGATGCTTCAATTTTCATTTAACCATAGCAACAACGTAGAGTTGGGAATGTCATTTCATAAAAATCACACACTACACTTTTGAAAATTAAGAATGGTCTAGGATTCACACCCCCCTCTAACACAACCACTCTAGCTTGGTGATCACAGACTCTGGCCATCCACTGCTCATGCCGAGTAAATCGTACGTCGAGGACTTGGATGTGCTGTGAGAGCAGGTCTGCGGCCAAGGAACACTCCCCTGTAATCTTGCACAGTGACAGGTACTTGTTATTAGTAGAGTGTTTATAACTTTCAAAGGAAAGCAGCCGGCGCTAAGGGAACTCCGTGCACAGGAGGTTGAGGGACAGTTGGCTGGGGTGGTGGTACCGCAGGTGGTACAATGGGTGCTCCAGTGGGTGGTGTAGCGGGTGGTACAGCGGGTGGTGCAGCACATGGTGTAGAGTGCAGTGTCGCAAATGGTGTAGCGGGTGGTGTAGCGGATCGTGCAGCGGGTGGTGTACCGGGTGGTGTAGCGGGTCGTGCAGCGGGTCTTCCAGCGCGTGGTGCCACGGGTGATGCAGCAGGTCCTGTGGCGGGTGCCGGAGTGGGTGGTGCAGGGCGTGGTGTCGCGAGTCATGTAGCGAGTGCTGTAGCGGGAGGTGAAGCAGGTGGTGCAGCAGGTGGTGCAGCGGGTGGTGCCGCGGGAGGTGCAGCGAGTGGTGCAGCAGGTGACGGCATGTCAGGTGGTACAGCCGGCGGCGCCACAACCTCGCCAGTGGAGCGCCACCCTGCAGACGTGGATGGCAACGGCCGTCCAAGGTTGCACCGCCTTGGGTCTGAAGGAGGAGACACAGTCGTGCCTGTTGCCGGCAAGGCCACATGACAGGGAGGTAGCGCCTATGGCATGCAGATCTGAGCCACCATGGACAAACCACCCTGCCCGTCGGAGATTGCCTGTTGTCGTGCACAAGGGCCTAGCGGATGTGAGTGTGCGACAGTTGAAAGACTTAGTGCCTGGGCACATGAGAGGGGTGGGCGAATGGGCGGCCTAGCGGCATCAGAACGTACCGGTCGGGCAGAGGTAGGAGTATCCGCCCGTTGGGAACTTGTCCGGGTTTGGGATGCCATTGCACCACGAATGGATACCTAGGAATCTTCTGAATGCAATATATGTCTGACGTGCCCTGCACTTCGAATCACCTTGCTTTAGCACAAGAGACAATGCCATGTTGAAGCTCCACCGCAAACACACCAAACTCCGGCATCATCGCAGGTCTGCATCGGAGAATCCAAAAGTGTAGCAACAGTGCAAGGGGAGGCCGTCCCTACCCACCGTCCACGGTCGTGTATCAAAATGAGCAAGCAAGTCACTAACTCGTGGCTTTGCATTTCATGATCACGAGGAATCTCACTTTCATCTAGGCATGTCATGGACCAATCCAACGTACACGGAAGAGATCATCAGCCAATTCGCTCTCACGAAAAACGTGCGAGAGCAGACAGACCTGACTAGAACAGAGCGGCTTGTGAACATGCAGGTTCGGGAGACAGGCTTGATCAGCGCATGTAGACCAGGTTTCTACCGTCGTATTGTATGCGTTTTTCAGTGAAGTCAGCATGCCATAGGCAAAACATCACAGGAGCGACCTGCCAAGCAGTTTTCTGAAGGAAAAGTACATATCCCTTTCGTTGGTGAACGACAAGACCGTCGAACCAAGTCTTTTAGTAGTAACGAGTACAAATTGAAAGTCGCATTCAAGGGCATGCAGCGTCTGATTGTACGGACTGCGTAAACGAAACGCGAAAAGCAAGTTTGCCTGAAAATAATCATCAAGGTGTCCACGGTGCCACACATATAACGCACGTACCGGTAGTCCTTGATAAGTGAAAGTAGCATGGGTGAATGGTTGCTTTCCTTTAGAGCGACGGGCAGATGGTTGCTTTTCTTTCAAACCACGGGTGGATCGTTGCTTTTCTTCTGAATGACGGGCGGATGAGAGTCACACTTTGCGTTTTATGGGTATCTGAGCCATTTCACTCTAGTTTTAACCATTTACGTTTTCAAAACAACACTTATATAAGTTTCTATTAAAGAAAATGTGTTTCCTATTCCATTAACGAAAACAAGAAACTGCTTTCTGTTTTTATGAATCACAACGAATTTGGAATGGTCTCTTTGGTTCACAGAAACGGGTAACAATGTCTGTTTCGATTCATGAATCATTGAAAACCATTCCCTCAATGGAAAATTCCATTTCCATCAGCCGGTATTGTAATCCCTTTTTTAAGAGAAAGAACAAAGAAAATATTTCCGTCACTCGAACATGCTTTTTGCTTCTCACATAATAAGGTTTTTTTTTTTTCTGAACAGAATGGTCCTCTTCCGTTCTATGAAACCTGATATTCCTTCTACATAAACACCATTTCTTGTTGTTATCTTATTGGATATGCAACTCTACCGTATATCATCTACCGTGTTTTCTGTTTTTGATTAACAACCCCCTACCAGGTAAGTATTATGCTCTGTTTCGGATGGTTTGACACATTTTGTAGGTTTTGACACTTGGGCTTTTTTTATGATGCTGACATCGATAGAAGGTGAAACCCTAGGGTTTTAAGTCCGTGTGTCACTCAGTTTGTAATTTACCTCGTAGGAGACTCTCGGTAGGCAATAGTATGTCTTATAGGCGGTCATTCTGTGGTCTGTTGGAGGAAGAGACGTGTGTCACAGAGGAACTAAACATCTCAACGTCAAGCGGGACAGCCGAAGAATCCCCATTTTTACCTCAAAATCGCATATTAGCTTCGTCACGCCCTTGCGTACACGGTAGACGAGAGCCAAGAGAGCCGGAAGTGATCATTCTTTCTTTGTTGGTTACAGTAGGTTCAGATAGGACTTCAGGAGAAACCAGTGCACCGTCAGTCACGTTGGCCCCTTTGCCTGCTATTGGTGTGGCTTTTGGAGTAGCCATCACATCACAAGACTTTTATTGTTCTTCCATTTGCACACTTTTATTGGAACTTCAGAAGGTACGATGCAAAAATATTACCACATTACATGCATCCAGAGGTAAGTATCTGACATGACCTAAGACCACAGTTGCAAAATTTTTATTTTGTAGACCTGGTAACTATGACAAGAGTCAAATGGCTAGCAAACGCGCCATGGCAATTCGACGAAAGTCATGGAGGCAACCTCACGAATTAATTGAATTCTTTATGATGAAGTTCCACTCAGAAAACTTTGAGAAGCTGTAGAGGTTCAAGTAAGCATGTCCTTCAATGTTGTGGCTTGTTCTTCAAATACATGCCGCGTAGAGGATTGTGCGTAAGAAGGTGAAGGGTGATTGTGACTAGAAAAATTCTGTTACACTTGAATTCAAGGCATTTTTTTAGTCGTTGTGGGTTCTGAAGAATCCTTATCTCCAAGAGAAAGATAACATCAACAAAATTAGGATTGAGCACCTTGATCCTGAGAAGAAGTTGAAGAGGCCACTTTATAAGTCCTACCAGTGCAGCACACTTAAATCAACAACATCGCAGTAGAACCAGTCGGTAAGATCACTCATTATCTGAATAACAGTTTGGCTGTATTATAGTGAGCATGTATACGTGACGATGAGATCTGTGTGCTTCTTACAAAAAAATTATGATCTGGAGTCGCCTCCTGCGACGAGGAAGAGGAGATGTAAAAAAACTAACTCATCATCATCTGGGCCTGGTATTGTCGAATCTGTTTACAACTATGTTGCTAGGCGCGTACGCAATGTTGAGCAACGTGCCGCCATAGTCGTAGCCAGAGTCTGTATCCAGGCTATTGCGACCCAAGAAGTTTCAGGCGCATCTACCGCAGACGGTCGCATCAGGTTTGTACGACATGATGAGGCCAATAGAGGTATAGAAATCTCTTTGTTTGCGGCCGCTACTACTGCCGCCGCCCCTCCTGCCACTGTTGCTGCTATTGCTACCTTTTTCATTGCTAATCTTGGTCATTTCCCCATACCTTGTCGGTTTCAGTATTTGGTTCAGCTTCCGTGGTCCGATCGGCTCCCGCTATCCGGTGGGCTCCCGCAGTCCGGTGGCTCCCGCGGTCTGGTCGGCTCCCATGGTCCCGTCGGCTCTCGCGGTCCGGTCGACTCCCGCGGTGTGGTTGGCTCTTGCGTTCCGGTTGGCACGATGGTCCGGCCGGCTCCCGCGTTGTATTGATGCCGTCAGTGGAAATGTTGTGTTTATTCAGAAAGTGTTTAATGACTTGACAACTCGTCTGACGGGCTCAAGGGCAAAGAGTGGACAGGCTGACAAAATATTTGTTAGAATGATGGCAGAAGGTGGTTATAGACAGTCGTTTGCCTCACATTTCTTAAGGAGACCATTGCAAACTATCCTCAAAATGGAAGACCTCCTTCACATGGCTACAGACTACCTGAAAGGTTTACATAAAGTGGGAAATAATGTATGCAACGGATTGGAGCGAGTGAACATCAGGTGTGAGCGTATTGTTGACATAAGAGGTATATTTTCCAATGATTGTTGCATTTACAATGAGTCCTGCATCTCACAACAAAAGCATGAACTAAATTTTTGTTTTCGATTATGCAAAATTATTGTAATAGATACTTCACAAGTGACACTTCCACGGCCAGCAGTGTCAGGTATACATTATTGCATGATGAATTGTCATACGTTCCAGAAGTAATGATTGGTTTTGACTGATTTAACGTTTGTATTTTGTTCAGAGCTTTGTTAACGCATTGGCAAAAATCAATCAAATCATGAGGACTGAAGTTCTGTAATCATGAAGCAAGTGTCATTAAAGCAGGGATCAGCAAGTCGATGCAACAAGCCAGTTCCCGCGGCTACGGAGAACGAAGATGAATCACGTACTCAAAGTATTTAGATTTTTCAATGTGGAGTACTTTGTGGTACATTCTACTGTTAAAAAACTGACCATTGACATGTATATGTGTCAATCAGGGGTTGAAAGGGATGAAGATGTTGAAGGTGAATACCTCCGAATGTGTGAAGATTGTTCAAAATCAATCAATATTGTCACGGAAAACTGTCTTAGAACAAAGTCGGCCATGACGCACGGGCCGAGTCACAAAGCCACCAACCCGGTGGGACGGCTGTGAAACATGTCGTTCATTTTTTCAGAAGAGCAAAATAGGTTACTGCCCTCAAGATGTGGTAGTTACTAGAAATCCATAGCCTAGGAGATGGATATGTATAGGGTTTAGGGTTGATGGACGATGGGGACAGTAGTTTAGCATATTATTTTCATTACATCTACATAATGATGTTTGACATGTCTAAAAGGTTTTCTATCAAGATCTAAGACAACAATGATGCAACACAAGCAAAAGCTGCAATACATTCATAGCTAACTATTCTTCACGGAACTCTAATAGTCACAGGAAAACTAGTTGCCTTCATCTAGAAAAGCATAATCAATACGTTCCCTGTCCCATATAGGCAAATTAACTATCCAGCTTGTTACTTGATGACTTCGTGCATTAGAGTAGATTGGAGTTAAAAATCAAACATGAAGTAGAGCAGCATACAACGGATTGGTCATGTTTGCAAACATTAAATATTGCAAATATAAGTAGTTCGCAGTTGGTGTTGTTTCTATAGTTACTTTTGTTTTCTTTCTCTTGTCATCATCAGCCATACACTTTGTATCATCTCCCCGCTGGATAGTTATTCCATCTACCTTCTTAAAGTTATAATAAAATGGTCTTCTATATTGTTGTGGCCAATGTGGGTATTAATTCGTTGAGATCTCTGTTCCGTCAGGTGGAGTGAAGGTCACCTCTATCGTCTGCGAAAAGCATGCATGAGTAAGTTGCATGATATGCATGAGTAACATGAATGAGTCAATTGAATTGACCATACAATAGGGGAAGTACACACCAAAATTTCCTTGTTGATGTCGAGCAACTTCTCCAAGGTATGGAAGAGTGGTGGAGACAGCTTCTCCCTTGCAACTAGCCATGTAGCAGTTGTCATGGATGTTCTTTACTCCAACAAGACTCTCCTCAAATAGAAAATAAAGGCCTTTGTGATGATTGGCATCCACTATGTTATGCCATCTTGATGTCGTCATGCTTGCAGGATCAAAGAAGAACATTCTCAAATTTGAGACAGCTTCAGCATCAAGAAAGTACGAGTCTGTGTCCTAGGTTCTCAAGGTGTAGAGCAATTCCTTCAAGCCTTTGTTCACGGTGTAAAACTGTAAAACGGAAACATCCATGTTAAAAAACAGTCATCCTTTTCTACTTATAAGACAAAAAATACATAGAAGTTTAAAGTTACATTCACTCCTTCTGCATCAACTCTCAAGACTTGTGCCTCCTCAACAAGGTCAGCGATTCCACTTGGCCCACGCACGTGGAGCATTTTCAACAAAGAATCCCTGTCGGACGGCACAAACTGGTCCCGTTGAAAGTGGAGAACAGCAAGATGGACTAGCAAAACTCTTGCATGGCCATCTATGATGAGACGCTTGGTGACACGCTGCCGTAGAGTCAGCGTTTTTGCTTGTGGTTGATTGTAAAATCTGTGATCAGTTGTGTCTCTAATCCTGTTGATGAGAGTTGTACCATGACCGACAAGCTTGGAGGGATAGACAGCAAGTACCAAGACCTTCCATATCAACCAGCTTCACATAAGCTTACATTACTCTCGACCGCTTAAGCGTTGACCAACAAGGGAACTCCAGATTTTTCGTCACTTTCTCATAGAACTTGAAAGCTCCATGAATTGCTGAAACGGAAGAACCATGACACGTGAATGCCAAAACAAAGAGCATGGTGGAATGGGTCAATTTTGTTGATGTAGTGAAGATAAAGATGCCATTGCTGTTCCCATCAACGAATAAAGTACGCTTGCAATGCATAGTCGAGTAATGTTGCACATAAATCTGCACAATGCCACAGATAAAATCGTCAAGGTTAGACGAGATCAATGCATTTTAAGATTAGATTAGATGCTTGGACAGATTCAATACTTACCAGCTTTGGACCGTGATACACATCATGTAGCTTGATAGTCTTGAAGGCTTGCCAAGACTGTATGAGACACATAAAACACAGTGAGCATATGCAGACCAGGAGTGATGTGGCACCTAAAGTTCAAACTGGCGGCAATTATCCGCAACGAGCAATCTGAATAGGCCTTCTGTCTGCACCGAGTGGCAGAATGTGATGTGGAATTCTCCAAGCAAGAGGTGGCTGACTGTAGCTCACACCGACACCATGATTAGTCCACGGATCTGTTTCACCTTAGCGGCTTGGTCGTACCATCTTGCCATGATTTGTTTGTGCACCAACTTCAAAGCAACCAGATTGATAGTCAACCCACGAGTCTTCAAAAAGAACAGAAGTAAACAGCACAATGGAAGAGCGATTGCACAAGCAGACAGCAACCTGAACAAGACCATGACCCAAGTAATCATCTCAGGAGCAAAAAACACATGACACAAAACAGAGGATGGCACGTACAAGCAAGGAGGTCAAAAAATGTAATCTTTCCCAAGCGATAGTTTAGGTCAAAGGGAAAAGACAGTCCTACCAACACGAATCATCCACAGTACACATAAATTTTGAACCAACTCATAATTGGGTGAAGGTGTTGTACGGAAGAGGGCAAAAACAGCCAGGTGAGCACCCACGCGACAACAAAGGTAACAACGAGGACGACAGATCCGGCCAGCCTAATTGTGCTGTTCGTGCATCACTCAACTTCCACCATGGTCAAGGGCATAACACATCGCAAGTCTCTGGAAGGGACTTGGAGCCACATCACTGGCCATGGATTGACTGCACTTTCTACATTATTTTACTAAGAAATCGCTAGCAGGGCACGTAGCGGCCCCACTCAGCTATGTACAAACCATGATCTAGACACTAACTCAGGGGCTCGAGGCAAGAGTGAAACCCTAGGTCTAGCAAAAACTTTATGGAGCTTGCTGTCACAGAATTCGTGAAAAAAATGTTGGAAATACAAAACCCTTTGCTACTACATGAAGACACAAAGGATAGATTGAACAGGAGAAACGTGTTCTATAGATCGGTTTGTTTCGTTGACAATGAAGAAATGGGAAAACTGTTTAATGTAAAGGAACATTTCCTCTTCCTTGCACGGAGGAAAAACCTGTTCCATCCAAAGTGAATATGTCTTTTTTTTTTAAGAGAAAAACTCCTAGGCACAGATGACGGGCCAACTCTTACTACATCGTTGAAAGGAAGAAAAACTTTTTCATATTAAGTGACAATTGCTGTATTATTCGAAGAGGAAAAAAATGTTGTTTGAAGAAGAAACGCTAAGGTAAATATGATGGGACAAAGCTTATTTCATCAAAGAAAAGGAAAACCCTGTCTTGTTTCATAAGACTGGTCCATGTATATAGTATCAACAAAAAAGAAAACCCTCTTCCACAAATGGATTTAATTCTTATTTTGTCAAAAGAAAGAGAGAAAATGTTTTGTATATGATGGGATTGTGCCTACTTCAAAAATATTCTTTGTATAAGACGAAGACACTTTCCATGTCAATTAAAAAAACAATACCTATCAAATTTGGCATGATAATGCTTATTTCGACGAGGATGAAACAAACATGGAATGAGGTGCCCCTATTGTTCTGGCGTACTGGGGTTCCCACCCGGGTTTTGGGGGCACTCAGGGTATTTTCCGTTTATCAGAAATACGTCCGGAGGTCCGGCTCGACCCCGACGGCCCGCAACAACAAGGAGGAGGAGGAGCGAGCGAGGAGTGCGTGAGCGAGTGAACGAGCACCGGCGTGGGAGTGATGTCGACGTCCAGGAGTGAACGAGCACGCAAACCTCACGTGGCATTCTGAACATGCCGCGTGAGGATGGTGGTCTCCACTCTCGGCGAATAGCGTGAGGAGCATGCTATCCACCGAGGGGTCTGCTCCGGTGAAGCTTCCGGCAACGGACGCGGTCAACGGGAGAGCCCGGAACGGTGACTGCGACCATGCGACGGTCGCAGTACCACCGGTGGCGTGTCCAATATAGTGACCACACCCACCACCGGGAAGCATACGGGAACAACGCGGCGGCTCGTCGAGAGACAGAAGGGACTGTCGATCCAGATGATCGATGACCCGGTACTTCTCGTACAAGGCACTAGGTGCAAGTAGGGCACCGAGTTCAGGTGCAAGTAGGGCACCCAGTACAGGTGCAAGTAGCTTGTTGTAGCAAGCTACGAAGGCAGTAGGATGAGGCTTGGGCTAGCCGGCCGGACAGTATAAATACCCTGTACTCAGTTCAATCTAATTAACCTGTATTTTCTGGCTCTGGCTTCCAGACTTCTCCAAGTCCATTTTTCCACTGCGACTATGCTCTCCACACACAAAAACTAATTCTTATGAGAGGAAATTCTCACATCTGGTATCAGAGCCAGAGCCACGCGTTGGACGGAAGCGCTGCCAGAGCTTGCAAAACTTCAAGGAGCGAAGGCACGGACTACGCCGGACAATGTCGAGGTTGATCGAGATGGAGATTGCTGGACCAGACTTCGAAGCCAACGTACGAACCAACCTGTGGAAAACTTTTCTATATTTTTAGAGCGTCCACACGGTCTACCGTGTGTGCGCGGGAGACGACGTGTGACTCCTACGCACTTCAAAGACCTCGGATTTTCTTCCCGAACTGCCGAATTGCTGACAAACCTTTTTCGATTGTTGCCAAAACACTGCCAAATTTTTTCGAAGGATCTCCAATGGCTAAAAGTCATCAAGAGCCATGGAGCAGGCCCTGCAGCAGATCGTAGAGCAGCTGGGAGCCCTCAAGCTGGAGAATGAGCTGCTCAATCGGCAGATGGCTGACCTACGGGACGGGACTGACGCTGGACAGGTTCGGGCGGCCCGGCCAAGGAGTCCGCCAAGAACAAAGCCAAAGGCTCCGAAACCGTTCAATCCCTCAGTCAAGGATGCGAGCGTACGGACCTGGTTGTTTGCGATGAACAGCTACTTTGGGACTCTGGGTCACCCTCTAGAGGACGATGTTGTGCGTGTGTCATTCATAGTGACAGTAGTACGTGGAGCAGCATTGGAGTGGTGGAGGCAGCTGAATATGCTGGCGACTCGAGGTGGAGGTGGGAATGCAGATGTGCAACATGCCGTGTTGTGGCAGCCACACGCGGGGCAAGCTGAAGCGCGCATGCCGACGACATGGGAGCAGTTCGAGCAAGCCATCTGAGATCGGTTCGATCTCGTAAACGCATCCATGGTCACACGCAACAAGCTGAAGCAGCTGAAGTAGATTGGCTCTGTCCAGGAGTACATCCGCGGTTTCTTGGCGTTGTGCCCGGAGATTGACGACATGAGCGAGCCGGAGATGGCAGACAAGTACCATGATGACTTGTAGGCAAAAATTCAGCGCACGCTGGCATTGAGTAGAATCATGGAGTTCCAGGCCATGGTGGCCACTACTGAGCGCGTCGATGCGCTATGCTACCATCGAGGGGGTTTTCGTGAGAAGCAAGAGAATTTTCAGCATTGAGCACAGCACCAACAAGCTGATCCTATGGAGATCGACGCACTACAAGGAGGCCAGCAGCGGAGCAAGCCGCGTGGTGGGAACTGTTGGATCTGCGGGAAGCCTAGGAACCATAAGAAGGTCTACAAGAAGAAGCACCAGGGAAACGACAACCAACAGTTAGTGGCGGACGACCAACTGCTGGAAAAGCTTCGTCCGCATCAGTTAACACTAGCCCCAAAAGTCCTTCGACAATTAGGGAGTTGCCGAGTGTATTGCTGCGGAGCGAAGGAAGCGAGAGCGTTTCGGGGATCCTCCTGAGAGCCAAAATTTTATCGGCTGGTTTTGCGGATGACGAGGGGCGCTAGACTCGCCAGTAGATTAAAGCATTACTGGATTGTGGCGCGTCGCACTCATTCTTCAGCGATGAGCTTGCAAAGAGGTTGGGGCTTATACGACTACCTGGGAAGCCAACTACGGCAAAGTTGGTGCAAGGGAAGCTGGAGTGCGGACTGCCCTTGAAGCCTTTGAGGGTCTGTCTGGGCAAGCTGTCGTGCAAGGTGAACTTTCGCACGTGCCCGATGGATACCTATGATGCCATTTTGGGGCGTGACTAGCTGCACCGGTGGAATCTTGATGTGTGCAGCCAGGTGAAAGTGAAGAAATGCGGAGAGCAAATCGTTTTGCCGTTGGCAGAAGAGAAGGACTCCAAGGCAGGCAAGGTGCCGCAGTTAAGTTACGTGCATCTGTAGCGCTGTCAGCGTAAGGGGGATCAAGTGTACCTTGTGTGGGTATAGTAGAAGGAAGCGGAGGAAGAGGTGGACATTTTGGTAGCAGAGACAAAGCAACAAGAGGGAGAACAGTAGAAAGTACCAGCAGCAGAGCTGCCGGAAGGCATCAAGGAAGTGTTAGACAGCTACAATGAAGTGTTTCCTACTGAGCTGCCAAAGGGTTTACCACCGAAGCGGGATATCAACCACATAATTGAGTTAATTTTTGGAGCAACTCCAGCGGTACGGGCTGCTTATCATATGAGATACAATGAGTTAGATGAGCTGAAGAAGCAGTTGGAGGAGCTGACAAAGCAGGGATTCATCAGACCATCGGTGTCTCCCTATGCTACATTGGTCCTCTTTGTGAAGAAGAAGACAGGGGAGCAGCGGATGTGCGTGGACTATCACGTACTAAACAACGTAAAGATCAAGATTCGGTACCCACTACCAAGGGTCGAGGAGCTGTTTGACCAGTTGAGGGGAGCGCAAGACTTCAGCAAGATTGACTTGCGCTCAAGGTACCATCAGATCCAGATTGTGGAGCAGGATGTGGAGAAGACGGCTTTTCAGATGCGGTACCGCCATTTTGAGTACCTCGTGATGCCGTTTGGGTTGACCAATGCTCCTGCAACGTTTATGAGCCTCATGAACATGATCTTCCACCCTCACTTGGACTAGTTCGTGGTGGTGTTCGTCGATGACATCCTCATCTACTCCCGAACTCTGGAAAAACATCATCAACATCTTCAGCAGGTGTTGGAAATTCTTCTAAGAGAGAATTTTTTTACAAAGCTCTCCAAGTGCGAGTTCGAGAAAAGGGAGGTGGAGTTCCTTGGGCACATCATAAGCGGCAAGGGTCTCCGCATGGACCCAAAGAAGGTGGAAGTAGTGAAGCAGTGGCCAACACCAAAGTGCGTGCGTGACATCTAGGTATTCCTGAGGTTTGTCAACTACTGCCAAAAATTCATCTGGGGGTACGCAGAGAAGGGTGCGCCACTGACTCAGCTGATGAGGAAGGAACACCAGTGGGAATGGGGCGATCAGGAGCAGAAGAGCTTTGAGGAGCTCAAGGCTACAATGTGTGACGTTCCGGTCTTGGTACATCCGAATTCATCCAAGGAGTACGTCATGGCGATGGACGCAAGCGACTATGCCATTGGGGCGGTGCTGATGCAGGATCACGGAAAGGGGCCGCAGCCAATTGCGTATGCGTCTCGCAAGTTGCAAGGGGCAGAGCTGAACTACGTAATCCATGAGAAGGAGATGCTGGTGGTGATCCATGCGTTCAAGCACTGGAGGTGCTACCTCGAGACGCGGTGCTCCATGGTCTTCACGGATCATTACGCACTGAAGTACCTGAAGATGCAGTCGAAACTCAGTCACCGGCAAACTTGTTGGATGGAGCATTTGGAAGGGAGTTCTGACTATGAGATCTAATACAAGCCTGGGAAGGTGAACCCGGCAGATCCTCTGTCGCGGAGGCCAGACTTGAGCCTCAATGCCATCTCGGTGCTGATGGGATCTCCAGTCATGCATAGCCTGTTCAAGCATGACTATGGCGTGGACATTGAGTTCACGAGTGGTGCGCTGAAAGATGCCACATGGGATGGAGTGTATTTTCGAAAGGGACAGGAGCGGAGGATTGTCGTGCCAGAATATGCGCTATTGAAGAAGTTGTTACTTGAGGAGGTGCATGACACCCACTACTTGGATCACTTTGGCTTCGACAAGACGCTCAAAGCCTTGGCACGCCAATATTGTTGGTCATCAATGGTAATTGATTGCAAGAGGTTTTTGAGCAGCTACAATGTGTGCCATTGTATCAAAGCGCAGAGGACCAAGCCACCAGGGGAGCTGCAACCATTGCCTGTACCAGAGAGGCCATGGGTAGACATCTTGCTTGACTTCATCAGCGGGTTGCCTGTGACGCAGAAATACAACAACACGGTGTTAGGGGTGGTGGACCGGTTCTCTAAGATGGCACACTTCATCGCATGTTCTGAAGGTATCACAACTGCCGAGATAGCTGAACTCCTCCTTAGTCATGTCATCAAGCTACATAGAGTGCCATAGTTGGTGGTCTCAGATCATGATCCACGCTTCACTTCGCGATTCTGGAGAGATCTCACGGAGAAGCTGGGCACACGAGTGCAGCTGACCACGGCATACCACCCACAGAGTGATGGGCAGACAGAGTACACGAACCAGATATTGGAGCAGCTGTTACGGAGCATGGTCCCACCGGATGGAGAGGGTTGGGAGGAGAAGTTCGGAGTGGCAGAGTTTGCCTACAACTCAGCGGTGTCAGCATCAACAGGAAATTCACCGTTTGAGGTGGTCTATGGCCACCAGCCACTGAGCCCAACCGCTCTTGCTACGGCAACATCTCTTCCAGCTATACAACAGATTGCTAAAGGGTTTGCCATCACTTGGGACATGGTGTAGCAACGGCTGTTGAAGGCACAGAAGCAGTAGAAGCGGCAGGCTGATAAGCATCACTCTGCGGTGGAGTTCCAAGTGGGAGATCAGGTGATGCTAAACTGTACTAACCTGCAGCTGATGGGAGTTGGGAGTGCCAAACTGAAGCCGTAATGGGTGGGTCCGTTCTGTATTATGGAGAAGCGGTCGGCTGTATCATATAAGTTGGAGCTACCAGCTCACTTCACCATCCATCTGGTGTTCCACATCTCCTTGCTTTGTGCCTATCGCGACCCCAACACCTTCTTCCAGGATCGCGGGACAGCTCCACCTCCTACTATCCAGGTTGAAGGAAGTGAGGAGTTTGAGGTGGAGAAGATTCTGGCGGACCGCCAGAGGGGACGGCGGCGTGAGTTTCTGGTGCAGTGGAAGGGGTACCCGGCGGAGCACAACTCTTGGGAGCAAGAGACCAACTTCCATGTTGGGGGTACCAACACATCTCCCCAGGAGTATCTCATGCACGCCGGGACTTCGTGCCTCCGACGGGAGAGGGAATGAGGTGCCCCTATTTTTCTGGCGTACTTACCCTACTGATCCTTAATTTCGATATTATTGTTTTTTTCACCAGTCGAATTTCGCCGATTTTTTTCGTTTCGTCGAATTCAATAGTCCACCAAATTATTTTCAAAACTCAGTCATCAAATTTAAGGATACATGCATGCATTTTCGTTCCTGGGTTGTACGCACATGTTATTTTGGTTGTGTATTGAAGTTCACTGTGAGTGATGTGAGAAATGTGTGGGAAATAGGTGCCGAAGTTTGGTGTCGACCTCGGTGTATGCGAGCGTGCGCAGATTGACAAGGCGAAAGTTTGAACATTGGAATCGAGAGTTAAAAAAAAAGTACTTTCAGACAGACATGACATGACCATATACATCCTACTCTATGACCTCATCCTCCTCCTCCACCTCCTCATCGTGGAATAGAAGTTCCGCCGTGAACAGTGCGGCGGCATGCCTGAATGCAGGATCGAAAACACGCGTGAACCCACTGCGAGCCCATGCGTTTTTAACCATGGGCTCCTCATCCCTGATGTACTCCCATGCCCCCAAAAACCATGCGCATGCCTCTTCTTTCACCTCTTTCATTCCGATAGTCATGCTCCCCCCCTCACGACTACGCTCGGCACCCCATGATGCGAAACGTTCCTTGAGCTTATTCTTTAGCAGGCGGATGATGCCAACATCCGCTGGCTGCGCTTTGCCTGTGAATCCTGCAGGAATGTACACCGTATGCATGTACCGGAAATTGTCCTTCAGCCACAGTTGGAACGACGCACTGTAGTGCGGACGCCACGTGTCGAGGACGAGCAGGAGATTAGTCTCGCCCTCACGGACCCCGAGCCCGCGACACGTCTTCTTGTAGTACGGGACAACGATCTCGCGGACCCACTCCTTCGTGGGTCAGCGTTCACCCAATGAGAGGGCGTACACGTGAGGTTCCAACCGGCCTCGCGGAGCCTGCCGGCCTTGTCACCACGTGGGATGCACCTGGCGGTTTTACCGCCAAAAATGAGCTGCATCGGGAGCAACTCGCCGTTCATCAACGACGCCACGAGGGCCGTGATCGCCCGCTTGTCCTCCAGGCCAACGATGCTGACCTCGTCGCTGCCGGCCGGCGCGTACGTGTGGCCTGCAGTTGGCAGCAGTTGGATGGAGGTGTGACCACCGTTGATGATGAGGAAGGGATGGACACCATAAAGCGACACCATGCAGGCTGCCCTCCGGTGGAAGGTCAAGATTTTGTTCTCGTAGTCGGCCGGCAGCTTCTGTGCAGCAGTTGTTCCGTTGCGCCAACTCCACCCCAGCTCGCGGTGGACGAACTTCCGCACCCATGAGCGTGCGAACGCACGGTTTCCCAGCAGCTCCAGCTGATCTGGCGCGTGACGCACCAAAACACTGTGGATTTCCCGCCGGATGACTTTTGAGTTCAGCGCATGCCCCGCCCGACGTGCATCCTGGAGCGTCGATTTGATCTCATCGACGATCGCTGGATGGTCGGCGAGCCAGGCCCTCTTTCCTTTACATCCCTGCTTTCTTTTTTTCCCACCGACAGGAGCGGACGGTACAGATGCAATCGCAGCAATGACAGCACCCTCATACTGCTTCGTCAGGATTTTTGTCCCTTCTAAAAACCACCCAGACACAGTACTCGGAGCGAGACGGTCAAAAACACAATAGCCATCAGGGGTCCTAAATGCACGTCTCAGATGCTGCACCATAGCGTAAGCGGACGGCTGAGATTTGTACGCTCGGTAGATTGTCTGGAAATGACCGCTTCCGAACCAGTCTGCATATTTCCCGTGCTTGCGAGAAGTTGCCGAACTGCCGCTTGAACCTGCTGACGTCGACGTCGTTCCCTCCGAAACGGCGATGGCCAGGCAGTCGGTGTCCGTGCTGTCGTCGGAAGACTGCTCATCCGAAGACGACGACGGTGAGGTGTCCACGTCGGACGTGCCATCGCTGTCATTGTGCTGCTCGCCACAATGACGATGCCCGTCGGGCGACGTAGCCTCTGCAAACGCCGCGGTGCAAGGACTTCGCCGTCCACTCCGGCCTTCCCCTTCTCTTCCCACGTAGGAGGAAGGCAAGAAGAGGGGCCTTCGACGTCCACCGGGGCCTTGCCCTTCTCCACAGCGGCTGGACGAGGGTGCTGAGAAGACTCGGTCGAGGGAAGGGGGACCTTCGACGTGCTTGCACCAGGGGCGTAGTTGGTGAACACCCGAGGACGAGCTTCCCGCAGCGATGAAGTTGGCAGGCGTGTTTGCTGCTGTTCCTTTGGCATGCAAATCGCCAATGGAACACCACATGGAATCGTGAGGGGCGAGTCTGTGGTAGGCTCGGTGGGGTACGTGCCCACGTACGCCGGATCACACTGAGCGTCGATGGAGTCGTCAAAGGTCAGACGGAAGGGCTTCCGCGGATGCCCGACGGGGCATTTTGGAGCAGGAGCGCGTGGGGGGGGCCTGACGACTTGCGTTGTGAAGCCGACGAGTGCGTTCCTCCGTAGAAACTTTGGAGAGGAAGCGATCCATGGTGACACTAGTGTTAGCAGAACAGAGGTGTAGTTGGGTGTACAAAGTTCTGTGTAGGCATGAATGCGTCGTGCGTGCACTCCACTTAAATGCGTCGATTGCTTTCGGCGCTGCTCCACAGCGTCGCTACAAACAGCGGTGGTGCTGTAACGTGTGAATGTGCGATGAGTGACCGTTGGACCGTTGTACACATTTTTGACGTGCGCGCGAGAGTACCGGTAACGGATACGAAGTTCGGTCGGTCGTCGAAATTAAGGAACACGGAGGAAATGAACACGGGCTGTCGCCGAAATTAAGAGTCCACCACCTTCCTTTACAACAAAATTAAGAGCTCACCTAATTTATTTGAACCCTGAAAATTTTGAACAAAATTAAGGATCACTAAATTCACGAAAATACAGTCATCGAAATTAAGGATCAGTAGGGTAGGGTCCCACTCGGGTCTTAGGGGCACTCGAGGTATTTTCCGTTTATCATAAATACGTCCGGAGGTCCGGCTCGACCCCGACGGCCTGTAATAGCAAGGAGGAGGAGGAGCGAGCGAGCGAACGAGCACCGGCGTGGGAGTGACGCCGACGCCCAGGTGCTGTTTCGCGCGAACCTCACATGGCGTTCTGAACACGCCGCGTGAGGATGGTGGTCTCCCCTCTCGGCAAATAGCGTGAGGAGCACGCTATCCACCGAGGGGTCTGCTCTGGCGAAGCTCCTGGCAACGGACGCGGTCAACGGGAGAGCCCGGAACAGTGACTGCGACCATGCGACGGTCGCAGTACCACTGGTGGCATGTCCAACACGATGACCACACCCACCGCCGGGAAGCATACGGGACCAACGCTGCGGCTCGGTGTGAGACAGAAGGGACTGTCGATCCGGACGATCGACCGCCCGGTACTTCTCACACAAGGCACTAGGTGCAAGTAGGGCACCGAGTTCAGGTACAAGTAGGGCACGGAGTACAGGTGCAAGTAGCTTGTTGTAGCAAGCTAGGAAGGTAGTAGGCTGAGGCTTGGGCTAGCCGGCCGGACAGTATAAATATCTTGTACTCAGTTCAATCTAATTAACGTGTATTTTCTAGCTCTGGCTTCCAGACTTCTTCAAGTCTTATTTTTTCGCTGCAACTATGCTCTCCACACACCAAGACTAATTCTTCAAGGAGCACATTCTCACAAAACATTTCTTTCATTTGAAGAGAATATGCTTCTTTTGTCGACAAAATAGATAGATATTGAGGCGAATATGATGGAAAAACTCTTACAATATCGACAAATGAGAAAAAACTTATTTTGTATAAAGTGATAAGTCATATTCCATTAAGAGAAATACAAAAACCCGGTTGTTTAAGATGGGAAAGTGGGATATCTATTGACAAGAAACTAAATACTTTTTGCACATGATAGGACCACTCTGATTGTGTTGATCAATAGAGAAAAGCCTGCTGCATATGACTCATCAATGCGTATATTATCAACAAGGAGTAATCATCGTGTTCCATGAATGGTGTTAATCTATACTGTGTCGACAAAGGAGAAAAACCTT
This sequence comes from Penium margaritaceum, assembly GCA_023375785.1. Taxonomy (NCBI): domain Eukaryota; kingdom Viridiplantae; phylum Streptophyta; class Zygnematophyceae; order Desmidiales; family Peniaceae; genus Penium; species Penium margaritaceum. Next base: position 3,847 of record SZWC01003924.1, on the reverse strand, counting down.
GAGAATGCTTTTTTCACAAAATTAGTAAAAATGGTCGCTCAAATTTGGTCATTAAAACTCGCCTTTCAACTGTGAACTAAGGATTGAAGGTGAATTGCACTGAAAAAAAATGGGTGGGAGTTAGGAGGGGAGGGGTTGGTAATTTGTGCACCCAATTTTGCGAGGAAGATGAACCCGCCAGGGAAGTTGAGGGTCACCATCTCTACTAAATAAATTGTAATAGAATAATAATTGCAAAACAGATCTTGTTCTACGTACTTCTCCACAGTGCTTTCAAACCCTATTTCCCCCACGGGTTTGTCTGTGCCCACGCCCGAATCCCAAAATCTCACCCGTCCTATCCTACTCCCGGTGCCGCCACCTCTCACACTCTTTGTTTTTTTCCGTGGAAACACATTCATTACTAGGAATCTCCTAAAATTCCACAACGTAATTTACACGTCCTTATTGCGACCACCATAGCCGCCGCGACAATCCCCACACATCCTCTCGTCTCGTGACGGTCTCACAGCGTCACCCGCTCCGATTTTTATTTCATGTTCCTCGCTTGCTAGAATCACATACCATAAAAGTTTTCTCAAAGCCTTTTCTATGTGCTTCTACACGGTGCTTCCAAACACTAATCCCCCCACCAATGTTTCCGTCCCTACATCTGAACCCTTAAAGCTCACCCGTCCCATTCTACTACCATCATTGCCACCTCTCACCCTCTTCGATTTTTTGCCGAGAAATGCAACCGCTACTAAGAATCCCCTAGCTCTCCAAAACACAATTTATGGCTCCTCGTTTCGACCACCACATCCCCCGTGAAAATTCCCACACCTCCTCCTGTCTCGTGATGGTATCACTTTGTCACCCACGCTGATTCTTGTTTCTTAGTCCCCGCTTTCGAGAATCACAAACTGTAAACTATATCGTAGAGTTTTTTTTGTGTCTTTACATAGTGTGTTCAAACCCCAATTCCCCCATTGGTTTATGTATGCAGGCGTCTGTGCCCCAAAAACTCACCCATCCCGTCCCGCTCCCATCGCTGCCACCTCTCATCCTCTATGAGTTTTCTAGAGGAAACGCAACCATTACTAGGACTCCCCTAACGCTCAATAACATAATTGATGGCTCCTCATTTTAACCACCACAACCGACGTAACAATACCCACACCTCCTCTCGTCTCTGATTCACCTCCCTAAATTTTTATTTATTTATTGATTTTCGTTTGTTTTATTATTACCATTGACACATTCGTTTTCATGTCATTCACGAATAATATGTAATTCTCAGATATTCCTTCTTGGTCGGCTTCATCCCCCATGCTTCTTTATTTCTTCCAACTTATACCAAAATATCACACTTCTCCTATAACGTTCACTAGAAAATGGATTCCTTTTTTGTACATTCAAATGCGATTTTATGTCCTTGTATCATGAACAACGACTTCCTCAACCTGTCTATGGAACATGAAATACAGGTTGGTGAGATCATAGTGTCACTCTCAGTTCATTTCCTTCATGCCATTCACATATTTCGTAATGATTTCTTGCATTATTCATGTAAAGGGTATAGCTCTTTCATAAACATGGAACCTCATTTTCCCTTTCTATAGAAATTCCGTTATATTCACTCTCCTACACAATACCAACATTCCTCATTTCTTAACGATATTCATTCTTCCATCTCCTACACTGAAGGCGAAGTCCTCTTTTTTCCATTCAGTAATCAAGAAGGTTTTCCCTTCCCACTTAATGGAAGACATTTTTGTTCCAAAAGTTTGACGAAATTTGAGAATGTGGGCACCTCCTGCTTCGCGTGACTAATTGTGCTGTCAAATCTGTCGCTTCCACGAGTGTATTCTACTGTTCACAATCGTAAACACCTCCCCCATTGGCTCCTCGCGCACGACGCGAAGAGCCAATGGTGGAGGTCCACGATTGGAACCTGAACACAAATAAAACTTTGTGTTCAACCGGCTGTTTGCTTTATAGTTTTGCGCAAAGAAAATTATGGAATCGGAAGTGGTTGTAAAACTGAACAAACCTGGTTGACGTGGCAGTTGACGTGAGCTTTCAAGATGCTGCCATGTGGAAACTGTTGGAAATACGAAACATGTTTTTCTAGTTCGGTTGATCGAAACGGGAAAAAATGTCTGTTTCGTATGACGAAACAGATGAAGCTATTTCCGTCAATGGAAAAGTCCTCTTTCATCGACGGCATAGCAATTTCTTTTTCATCCCATAAAACAGAAAGTCCTATTTCTTCAACCAAAAAAGTTGAGTTTCGTTTCACCAAACAGGACTTTCCGATCGCATCAAAAAGAGAAACTTAGTTTAGTAGCACCGAACAGGAAAAAACAAACAACACCTACGTGACTTTGAGCGTAACGTGGTTGATGACGTGCTTCCTGGTTATGTAGCCTCATCCTGTCTCGCTTCCACCTACCGTCAAGATTGCTCACAAGATCTCTGCTCACGGCGCGGAGATCCTGGTGAGCTGCCTCACGATTATGTATTGTATAACACACTCGTTCACACGGGTGCTGTGAACCTGTCCGGTAGCGAGATTCCCTTCTACCGTCCCAGCCCTCTCCCTGCCAGCGAAGTCCTAATCCACGTCAGGGTATCGAGACCAAGTGTAGAAACGCGTCTTCTAACTATGGCGACTTAAGCCGCGTCACCAGTCGGAATGGGCTCACGGGCAAGTCCTCGGAGACGTGGATTGGAGCTTTTGCTAGAGAAATCCAACTCTGCAAACCCGGCGAGTAATAGAATAAAAAACAAGGAGATTAGAACTTGCGAACCTGACGGTTTGCATTAGAGTTCTCGCTGCAAAGAATACCCTCTACGAACAGAAGAAAAGAACTATGCACTGTCGTTCAACGGTCAGAAAGCAACAGAATGAGCCGCCAGGCTGCCTTACAACTGAGGTCCAGGATAGCCTTTCAAAAAACGACTAGAAAAAACAATTTAGCGAAACCTAGATCTAAATCTAGAGGAAAAATTATCGAAAGCAAGAAGAAAAGTACATTTGAATGAAAGCAATTGGTAAATATGATATGTTAAGGTGAAACAACTTAATGCATAATAACGTTTATCATAATTTTGAATCATCATGCATGGTTTGAACATATTAGATTTTCCTTTAACATAGACACACAGGGATGGAATTCATGAAATCAATTCTAACTAAAAGAATATAAATATATTATATCAAAGGTTGCAATGAAGATGAAATAAAAAACTCCAAATAATAGCAAATGAATACACAAAGAAGGAATTTTTTCTTGGATTTGTCAAATTTTATTGCTCTCTCATTTTATTCAATAGTATAAATATGAAATACTTAAACATTATTTCTTCATCTATCCTCAATAAGTACTAAAAGCTGGAAAATCTGTGAATTTAACCGTTACTAAATGGGTGAATCAAGTGAAAAGGATACATTCATTTGTTAAAAGAGTAATAATAATTAAATTATTCTGATTAAAATTATGAAATTAATCCATAAAAATGAAAATCTAAAAGTTTGAACAAATTTTGAAAATATTTCAATATTTATTTCCAAACTCATATCTACATATAAATTTATGAATATTGTTCCTAGTACCTTGAGCCATTTCTATGATTATATTCATATCTTTATCTATATATATATCTTATGCTATGAATGTGGATATTGACATGGATATGGATATAGATATAGATATAGATATGGATATAGGTATAGGCATTGATAAAGATATAGAAATAGATATAGATATAGATATAGATATAGATATAGATATAGATATAGATATAGATATAGATATAGATATAGATATAGATATAGATATAGATATAGATATAGATATAGATA